>LQRL01105515.1:11312-22380 GCA_001703475.1 Hydroides elegans | reverse complement strand
CCCCCCCCCCCCCGCCGTTCTTTTCGTTGTAGTCGGGCATTCTGTTTAGGGAGAAAAAAGGGTATTGCTATGTGTATATTAAACTATTAATATGTTATAAACTATTTCAATTATTGATTTAATAGCCTTGTACCACATTATTGTTTAATTATAGAATATAGAGCAGGTGTATCCCTTCTTATGAATATTTTCCAATTTTCGCAATTACACATCTTTAGGAAAAACATGGAATCACATTTAAATTTAATAAGATAGTGAAATAAATTTTATCTTGGTTATTTGTTATTTGAATATGCAATATTGTGTTTCCATATCTATAACGTTTCATATTCATAAAAATAAAATTAAGGAATATAAGTTAAATATACGAAATGACTTTATTTTAAGTAATAAACACCGAAAATATTTGATGCGATATGTGATTTGAAATATGTCTGGTTAATAATGTTTCTAAAATGACTTACCCTTTTTAGTACGATATCCCGATTTCCATAATATTCTAACAGCAGTTATTTAATTTTCGTAAATAGGTGGAATCTAATAATTTCAATTTTTGATTTTAATTTGAATATTTTTTTTTTGTTGAATGAATTTCAAATAAAAAAGCAACTTAAACGTAACGTTGAAATGAAGTTGAGAGATAAACACTTGTTTTGCAGTTGACTCTCAGCATGGCGGAACGGGGTTGCTAGGGCACGGCAGCCATATGAACCCGTTACCAAGAGACACTACGCTTGACCATCTGCCTATTTGGTGGGAATATTTCTTTGACCAAACAAGTAATTAACTGCGGTTTCGTAATGCGTTGATTGTAATTAATCTCGTGGGTTTCAATTAAGGTTCTCGTTGCATGTTTTGAACGTATGCACCAAGTCATATAGTTTCATGGAAAAAAATATATGGTGAAATTTATTAGATATATTAGTTGATATTGAATTTTAACATTTAACTCTATTCTCCTATGAATTATGTTTCGACGGAATGAAAACTTGTTTTTATCGATGAAATGCCGATGAATTTATCAGTGAATATGTATATTCATTTACAATAATCGCATGAAGTGAATGTTATGATATGTACCGTCAGAAGAAAAAAAAACAGTTTTCATGATTGTGCTTATTTCTGCTTTACCACGTACCACGTGAATATGAAACTCAGTCATTTCCTAAAATAAGCACAGGTAACCTTGAAAGTATATAGGTTACAAATTGTATATGATTTTCAGTAGCATATAAGAAACCAAAAAGTTCAGATTGCATCGTGATTATGCATGGAACCTTTATATTTCTAAGATAATAGACTATCTTCATAGCCATATGATGCACTGATTTATCATTAGCCTAAATGGCCGTCTAAATGTATTTGATCCAACCATAATGACGCAAATCATGTTATATATTTTTTCTAATACATGTATTTTTCTATTTTTCGGTATTCCAGGTCGGGGATACATTTGTGACCTATATTATGATTAGGACCGATAATAGGGTTGGGACTAAACACATGTCAAATTTCGCACATGACATATTCATGAGAGGATGCACAGGATGATATTGGAAATAATACGTTTTATTCTTTCGTCATGTTAACTGAGATATTAAATTTGAAAGAATTAAATAATTTGAGGAGTGGTGCGTTTTAGGACAGCGTTAAATAAAAGCAATCAGTTCTACTTAGTTCCATTTATATTACAAACAATGTGCTTATTCTTTATAAAAAATACTTATAGCCTACTTAAAAATGCAGTTACCAACAACAAGATATTTAACTGATTTTCTAGTGGTCCACTCCTGTGTAACTGTAACAGTATTATCAGATTATCTTGTTTATGATTACATTGACTGACCTACTCCCTACTTCTTAATCCAAGGAAAATACAGTCATTTGCTTTCATTTGCTTCACTTCAAGCTGAGGTGAGAAGATGACAGCCATGTTGTCCCTTGCGTTTCTTGCTTGTATTTTTGGTGCAGCTACTGCTGTTCCTGCAAAACAATGCGGTAAGAAATCTAATGTTTATTTTCTAAACCAAAATACTCATTACATTATGTTAAAAATTGTACATATTATTGATGTATGTACTTCTTTATTGTTCTCTGCATTTTTAGGTGTGAACTTTGTGTTTTCCAACTACTATGCGAGTTCTATGGTCCTTCAACGTTCTCCCGCACGTGCCGTTGTTTGGGGCTATGGATTCAACACTGGCGATGCGGTTTCAGTTACAATTAACGTTGGCGGTCAAGACCTCGTCTATGAAACAACCACGGTTGACGGTACGTCGGGCTAAGGTTTCGTATGAATTGTATATATGTATGCGTGGATTTGGAATGCTTTGTTATTAGCTTTATCATGTAATAAACAATACGCAATAGATAACTTAAATGCAGTTCCTTTCTTTAAGCAATGTTTTAATATCAAATGATAGAATTGGTTCATATACATGTAGGAGAGGCTGGTCGCCCCGTGTGGAGCGTGAGCATGGACCCAGTGGAAGCGGGCGGACCTTACACCATCACGGCGTCTTCTGCTGATTGTGCACTCAGTTTGGAGGACGTCATGTTTGGTGATGTATGGATCTGCTCAGGACAGAGCAACATGTATCACACTGTAGCAGAGGTACGTGCCGGAAAAACTGCTATACAAATAAACATTTCATGGTGAATCGATATATATTGTATATCTCAACGCAAAAAAACAGTAAGGAGTATTATATTCTAAACTTTACTTATTACATTTTAAAAAGTTCATTTACGAAAGTTTTATTAGCATGTGGGTTTCTTAATAATTATTTGGTTATTAACAGCTTGATGACCCCCAATCGACGATCGACGATTCAGTCAATTACCCGGACGTTCGCATGCTATTCACGCTTCTTGAACCTGCTGATACCCCGCAAGAGGATGCGAAGATTAATAAGAACTGGCGCGGCCCAAATGAAGGTAAGCATTGTACCCATCAAAATATGTTTGTAGTTGTAAAGCAATTTAGCAGTAAACAATTAATGGCAAAGCATTATGAATAAGCATTGATTCAACTGTTCAAGTGTGTAAGCTAATTACCAATTAAATAGCTTTAATATTTTTAACCAAACTAAATTACCAATATTTTAGTGGACCTCCCTGGTTTTTCGGCCCTTTGCTGGCTGTACGGTGTGAACCTGAATAAGAAACTCAACATCCCCATTGGACTAGTGGAGAGTTGTTGGGGTGGCACCCGAATCGAGGCCTGGTCATCGCCTGAAGCCCTTTCTGTCTGCTTCCCTGACGGCGCACCGCCGTAAGATGTCTTCTTTGTATAAAAAAACATATGGAGTTATTCTTTTGCTCTGTAATCAATCTTTGAAGTTGTCCAAATTATGATATGATAAATGGATTATCGAAGTGCAAACCTTTATGCCAGAATCTAAACAGTTCGCGAAAGAAAAAATAATAAACATTATATTTCGCCAAATCGAGACCATACTTATTTAAAATTGAAATGACTAATCAGCCAACTATTCAATATACCAAGTCTAGCTTTTAACGTTACACTTTTTTTCAGAGGAGATGGTGCCAACGAGGCCAGTGTGTTGTATAACGCCATGATCCATCCCTTCCTTAAGATGCCCATCTATGGAGGCATATGGTATCAAGGTAAACATTTTGGTCGATGTAGTTTATCCAGTTACAATGCGGTCTAAAACTGATCTATCAAAACCATCACGGTGTCTTTATTTTTAGGATAAGTTACGAGATCAGTCCAATAATCGAAATATTGTACAGCACGACATTCTAATTCTGGAGCTGACCGATTAATTGTGCCGTCATAGTTTACTGTCCATTATCAAAAAATAATGTATCATGAATACAGAGGGACTGTAAGTTATTTAGTGGCAGGCCCGATACGGTTTATTTTTAGAGGGGTAATTTTATTGTTCAATATTTTCAAAGCTTATCATGATGTTTCAATAAATAAGATATGCATAAATAAACTTTGGATTTGGATTACAAGGTGAATCGAACCAAGGTAACTACCAGGACTACGCGTGCGCACAAAGGGAGATGGTGGAAGATTGGCGTCGCGGTTGGTTCGACAGCACAGGGGGTGCCACTGATGCACAGTTCCCGTTCGGCGTCACACAGGTGTAACATATTTTGTAAATTTTAATAGTTTGATGTTTATTTATTTTGAAATAGTATGAACTTCGGGAATCGATTTGTGAGACTACGTTCAAGTGATAGCCATAACCCCAAAATAATTGAAAAAAAACACTTAAAATACTTGTCTAAATGGCTTAGATGCCTATTTGAGTCACATTTGAAATATTCTTATACCATTCATGCGAATCTATCCATTTTCGTATATGTTTCTAATGATTTAAAGAGCATCTAAGACTTAGGGATCAAACTAAACTTTGTTTACAATTGTTTTCTAAGTTGGCACCGAGCTCAGAAGGATCGACCAGTTTGGGTTTTCCAAATGTGAGGTGGGCGCAGACTGGCAACGAGGGTTTCCTACCAACGGACTATTTTCAGCGTTTCTTCATGGCCGTTGCCATCGATCTTGCCGATTTCGAAAGTCCAAGTGGCGCGTATGTTTCGATCATACAATCTTAAATTTATGATTCTATGGTATCATCAGATATTGTTGATCATAGATAGTATACTTTGCAAGAGTAACATTTTTCATATCCTGTTTATCAAAGTCAATGCTTCGAAAAAGCGAAATATTGTTTTGTGTTCAAGAAAGACAATTTACAGCAACAGGTGCAAGAAAATATCAATTAGTTCAGGCTTAATCGTATACCCACTAACCATAGAATTATTTCAATTACTCGATTTCCATTTTAGAATTCATCCACGTTACAAGCGACAGATCGCCGACCGCATGGCCCTCGCCGCCTTCCCCATTGCTTACGGAATCGATCTTGACAGTCGCTACCAGGGTCCCCTCCCCACGGGCTATCTTCGTCAGGACGCTCAAATGACCATCACTTTTGACAAAGGCGCCACTGTGCTCGAAGCCAGAGACACCGTCAACACACTTGCTTTCCAGGTAACATGCAATTCGGTGTCTTTGAAACTTTTTTGTTGAAAAGTTGTCATAGGATACAAATAGAAGTCTATCACGCTATATTTCATGTATTTCCTGGTATATGGGATTTAAACACAAATACGAATAATAGTAAAGCATGTGCAGCAAATGTTCGGTAATGTAAAATAATTAATTTGTGCATAATACGCAGACAAAGATAGTGTTATTTGTATACTTGTACAATCGTTTGTAGCCATTTTGGTAATGAAATTATGCTCTATTATTTACATGTTGTATTTATGTTTTCTATTATCAGACATGCTGCCTGGCCGACCCAGCTGCAGTCTGTCCCGGCGACTCCGCTGATTGGTTGGAAGCACCAATCGTATCCGTATCTGGCGCCGAAGTCATCGTATCCCTCCCTTGCTACGATACGGCTCCCTTTGTGACCGGAGTGCGCTATGCATGGAGTGAATCACCGTGTCCTGTTGTAGAAGAATGTGCGCTGTATAGTACGGATGGTAGTCCAATAGCTCTGCCCGCGCCTCCGTTCACCATCGATGTATATGTGCCTTAATTAAATCGGATTCGTTTGATGATATTAATGATAACTTGTGCGATTTAATCTGACAGTAAAAAAAATAATAAATCATATCAAAATTCTATTTTTAGTCCTTAATTGTTTGAATCTGTTAATTTATTTACTTAATAATCTGATTTTTTTATGTATTCATTCCACGTTTTCAAAATATACCCATTGGGTACTCCTGCTCAATAGAAATATCATCAGATATTTCAGATATTCATATTTCAGATAAAAAAACTTACATAATCATGCAACGATCTAAAACACGGTGCTGTGAATGGTAACATTGCAAGTCAAATGAAGAATAAAAATACATCCAAATTTGTATTGGCCATTTTTATTTAAATTTTGGCAATTTTGATATCAAACGAGAATAAAATTGTACCTAAATTTGTTCTGAATGTTGGCAATTTTAACAGACAATAATAAGAAATTCATAAGTTTATCAAGAATAAACTCAAATGTGGCATGAGTTTTTTTTCTATGACCCAGAATAATTAGGTATGAATCACAGTTTGGTGGGAACCTTCCAAATGGTCGTTATACAGGTCGTATTACAGTTATTAACGATAAGTTTGAAATCACTGATAAGTTTATACTCATTTGCTTCAGATACTTGTACATGTTACTTATTATATATGATGAGATGTGTCTTATGCGTATGTTGACCGTTTGGTCACTGGAACTCGTACCGTAATTTGATAATTCGATGAGTAGTGTTATTCCATTTTAAGGATAGGCAGTTAGGAGAGTTAGTCAATGTATGTATTATAACAGCATATTATATATTATTAAATTAACATTGAAAATTAACATTGAAAATTCTATACTTTTATTTTTCATGATCATCAAATATTGAAAACCAGTTTTTTTTGACAAATTCAATCCAGGATATATGAACTATATATTTTTATGTATGATTTACTCGTCATTTTCCATCCTAAATTAGCTATCGTCATAGTTTATATAACTTATTGGTATCGTATAAAGAACGTCGGTTGTACATTTCTGTAGCTAGCTACACGATGAACTAGGAGACGGACGACATGGTATCCATTTTGGTTCTATTGTGCCTTATTGGTGCAGGAAGTGCTGCCCAACAATGCGGTAAAAGAATTATTTTTTAATATAAATATGTATCGTGTAATAAACAAATATAAACAATTTAAACATTTTAAAGATGCGTGCAGACTATTCAAATCTGATTTGCTGAGGCAATGCTTAAACAAAGGTGAGAGCATAATGTTAGCACACGTAGTTCTATAAGTCTGTCTCATTCCATCTGCGGTGAATTTATAGCACGTAGACTCTACTAGACTACCGTTTTTGTTGATCATCAAATAAACGTTTTGTTTTGTCCTCATATTATGTGCTACTTTATTTACTAAAAGGTGTGGACTTTGCATTTTCGAATTACTATGCCAGTTCTATGGTGCTACAGCGTTCTCCCGCTCGTGTGGTTGTGTGGGGTTATGGGTTCAATACTGGTGATGCTGTAACGGTTACAATTAATGTAGGCGGTCAAGACCTCGTCTATGAAACAGCCACGGTTGATGGTGCGTTTAGCATCCGGTTAAGTATTTAGTGAATATCTGTGCAATATTCATTTGTGTATTTATATATGATATAATCTAATTTAAAGATTAAAAATGCAATTGTACTGCATATGCTGCGGAAAAGTTTCATATTTTCTAAATGGATAAAAACTAACCATCTGCAATTTTCAATTATTTGACGGCCAGTACACTAAACTAAATAGTGTATCATATAGGAGAGGCGGGTCGCCCCGTGTGGAGCGTGAGCATGGATCCGGTAGAGCCGGGCGGACCGTACAACATAACAGCGGTCACTGGTGATTGTGTCATTGCTATTGATGACGTCATGTTTGGTGACGTGTGGATCTGCTCCGGACAGAGCAACATGTACCACACTGTGGCAGAGGTAAAACAGGGATTGATAACCATCACATATACTTTAAGTTTTGCCGAGTATTCCGGATCTTAATTCTTAAATGAGTTATGTTGCCAGCTTGAAAAATGTCGCGGTCACTCCGAAAAAAGGCGACAAAACAGAACGAAGCTGGCTTGTAGTGGAGTTGTACCAATGTCAGTTACAGTTTATCGCGCATTAATTCTGTTTAGCGCTTTGATTGAATGATGCGCTATATTCTTTTATTTACATTAATAATTGGTATAAAAAACATAACAACCAAGCTTCGTTAAGTTTTGCCTGTTTTGTGTGAACGCGACTTTAGGCTTATTCAATCATTTGTATTTCATTGGTAGCTCGATGACCCCGAATCTACGATCGAGGACTCTGTGAACTACCAAGACGTACGCATGCTCTTCACGCTTCTCGAACCAGCTGACACCCCACAAGAGGATGCCAAGATCTATCAGAACTGGCGTGGACCAAATAACGGTGATTCAATAGGATCTATTTAATGAAGTGAACTAGAATACATTGTTCTTGATAAAAAAATATTATGTTGTAAATGAGGACATTTCTATCATGGGACATCATTTCAGTTAAATAACAGTAAAATCTTAAAGTTAGCATAAACACTTAAGTCAACATACATCTTTATGCATAATAATGCTTCAGTGGACCTACCTGGTTTTTCTGCCTTATGCTGGCTGTATGGTGTAAACCTGAATAAGAAACTCAACATCCCGATCGGACTGGTTGAGAGCTGTTGGGGTGGCACCCGAATCGAGGCCTGGTCATCGCCCGAAGCACTTTCCGTCTGCTTCCCTAACGGCGCGCCGCCGTACGTTATATATATGAAATGGCATCGCCATTTTTTTTAATGCAAATGTTTTCAATCTAGCTCAATGTAGGCTATGGTTCCGTATGAGTGACAACGTCTTAAAGAACTAAATTCAAACATATGTTTCAATTATAATGAGTTGTTATACTCATAAAATAAGACACTATAAATAGATTCCTAGATCTGTTATTCATCACGTAATTTATTTTGGTTGCAGAGGAACGACTGAGCCCAATGAACCAAGTGTTTTGTACAACGCAATGATTCACCCGTATCTAAAAATGCCTATTATGGGGGCATTTGGTATCAAGGTAGAAATTAATATAAAAAATACATAACTTGCTAAATTAGTCTCAATGATTTTTTAAAATAAATAAGCGAATTATGCTTTGGTCGTAGAATAAAACACAAACGGCTGACAATTTTCATAAACATATATGTTTAAGAGGTTCTTGTAAAATAATAATAGTGTCACGATTTCCTAAAATATTAACGTTATCAACAGACTTTTGTTGGACCCGAAACTTTAGTTTTATAACAATAAAACATATGTTAATTATATTTCATATTAAGGTGAGTCGAATAGATTAAATTTCGAGGACTACGTCTGCACACAAAGGGAGATGGTGGAAGATTGGCGTCGCGGTTGGTTCGAAAGCACAGGGGGCGCCACTGATGCACAGTTTCCATTCGGAATTACACAGGTGAGATTCGATTTGATGCACTGCACAAATTTTGTTCACCTCTCAGACCCATCAGTTTAGAAAAGTTGTTACTCAAGGAATCGAAGCACTGTATTGTATAAATATTAATAATCGATCGATCCCAGATATGATCCATTTTAATACATGTAAACACTTTTTAAGATGTGTATGAATGAGTTCCATACATGACCTGAGTTTCTATGTAAAGTCTAACGGGATGTTTTAATGAGCATATATGATTCAAACGTTTTGACCTCTGCTTCAGTTAGCCCCGTGTTCGCGACAAAACCTGACACAAGGATTTCCTAACATGAGATGGGCACAGACCGGCAACGAGGGTTTCCTTCCAACGGAATACTTTCAGCGCTTCTTCATGGCCGTTGCTATCGATCTGCCTGATTTCGATAGTCCGAGCGGCAAGTAAGTATCCATGAGACACAAATGTGCATGATCAAAATATCAATCATAATAATCTTGAATTTTCATAAAATTGCAAGTGATACATTATGAAAAATCTCTCACAACATCATTTCACAACTCTAAATCTTGTTTGATTTAAATGTAATTAAAGCTGAAACCATAGAATGACAAAGTTGAGCGAATCGTTTTAGAAAATATATAAAAACGAATCACCCGTTTTAGTATCCATCCTCGCTACAAGCGGCAGATAGCTGACCGCCTGGCCATCGCCGCCTTCCCAATCGCCTATGGCATCGACACCGAGAGTCGCTTCCAGGGTCCCTTTCCTTCGAGCTTCGTTCGCCAGGGCGAGCAGATGATTATCTCCTATGATAACGGAGCCACTGTATTGGAGGCAAGGGATACAGTTAACACCGTCGCATTTGAGGTTAGTTGATATACGAAAGGATAAATCAAACGTGTGTGTTCATTGTCACTTCTGTAGCATTTTTATAGATAATCGCGACATTTAATACATAGAGATCAATACGATTTATAACTATGTGCAAATCTTGTCTGTTTCTAATGCAAATTTGATGAGTTTGTATATACGTGTAACATTATTGAGCAAATTTCTTAGTTTATCCATATATGCCTTAGAATCATGCCTTGAAAAATGTTATTCGCTATAAAGAAATAGCTTTTATTATTCATATCATATTATTTTTTAATATTTCACAGACATGCTGCCAAGCCGATCCAGCCGAATTCTGCGAAGGAAACTCAGATGACTGGTTAGCGGCACCCATTCTGTCGGTTGGTGGTGCTGAAGTGAATGCCTCGATTCCATGTAACGACACCATGCCGTTTGTGACAGGAATGCGCTATGCATGGAGGGAGTCACCATGTCCCAATCTAGAGCAATGCGCCCTTTACAGTATAGATGGCAGCGTTCTGGCTTTACCTGCGCCTCCGTTTACCATCGATATTAAGGTGCCTTAGAAAATTACTAAGTGACTGATTGGGATAATAGTATATAGTTACCTAAAAAACTGCCCTGATTTGATCTAATTATTGTGATATTCAAGCGACAGAAAAGTTATTTATTCAGAGAAACTTTAAATAAAATGTCATATAATTTGTTTCGGATTCAGAATTCAGTATTAAATGACTAATCATTGAGTAAGTAAACCTCAGCATGTACATGTAACCTCATCGATCTTACGGTTCAACTCTTAGTTAAATGTATGTCCATGGGGTCCAGATTATATAAACAACAACGATAAGCTTTTAAGGCATATATCAACAAATTCATAAAAATAGTAAATACAAATATAATGAAGGTGTGGCAAACTAGATGATGCTTTTCCATGGTCAACACAAAGATTTTTCGGTGCTTTCAAATTATGAAAGCTTGCCATAACTGTCTTCAATTATTTCACGATGAGCTCTTTGTAAGCCACCTATCCAGTTCAAGATATCCATAAATGTCATGTCCATAAATGCCATAAATGTCAGTTTAAGTCTTTATTTATTTCCTATTTTACATCTTGTACAAGGATAGGGTCAATCATTTAAATTTATTAGAACATATCGTA
>LQRL01105512.1:7639-18589 GCA_001703475.1 Hydroides elegans | reverse complement strand
GCTGACGATATTCCATTGCCGTCCAGCCAAAAGCATGTCGAGACCCCGGATATCATTGCTTGTCTACAAATCTGCAGTGAAAGTCTCGTCGAAAACGAATGCATTGGAGTAAGATATGATCAAACGATAAGGCGCTGCAACCTGGTCGTCTCCTTTGATTGGGACTCAACATCAACCTATCCTAATGACATCCATTTCATATTAATCAAGGGTATGCATTATTAGTAGCCAGAGATAAGTCCTTATTTTGTAGGTGAAAAAATCCCACGTGAAAAGAACATATGACAAAATAGTCCAATTCCAGAATCATAGCTAAGTATAGCTATGAAAAATATAGCAATCGAACATTTGTTTAATAAAACTTTACTATTAAAATATCACATGTGTTATTTGTAGAAACAGACGTCACCATCGATTCAGTGGAGCTCTCATTAAGTGATTTCGACACAGAGGGAAATGCGATTCAATTCATGCCTGGATATAATATAAGTGCTACTGCATCTATCCTTGTGCGAAATGATGATAGCAATGTATGATTTATCTTTTATTGACTTATGATAATTGATCAAACTGCACACATAAGCGTTATCCATATAAAACTTTTTTTCTGAATATCTAATTAAATGTATATTATAAAACACTTTTTGAGATGATAAAGCTGTCGGCAAAATTAAAATATTCGAATATAAAGTCGAATTAAAGTATCATATCTAAACAGATTTTTTTTATATTCAATAAAATAAAACATTTCTTTTTGTAGGATGTACTAACATCATCAACACATGATAACTACCTGCTTGAAATGCACTTGACAAATAGGAGTTTTAATCAGCTACCAATGGGTTCAGAAGCCAGCGAAACTATTTTACAAAGTTTTATTTTAACACTTTCTCCAACAGATCAACTGAGAGGATTTGCATCGGGAGAAGAATATACCTTCATTACAAATGTATACATATTCTTATATTTTTGCTTTAAATTGTTATCATCATAATAATACGTTTTCGTATTTATAAACAGACTAGGAATTTTAATCCTTGTCAAGTATATTGGGTACAATAGATAATGTACCTCAAATATGAAGCCACAGACATATTGATTCCCTATAGACCATAATACAAATTTGATAGGAAAAATGATATGATTTTATAAGTACAAAACTCTAAAACAAATTTCAAACCAGCGTTTGCATAGTAAATTAACTTTAATTATTTCGTCGTTAAATTATGAAAAGGGGTTTATTACCATATCGATAAAGAATAAATTATCTATATTTAAATTGCTTAAAGTAATCGAATAACATAATTATTTTTATACACGACAGGTGTCAATTGAGGTATCCAGTGATATCTGTGCTCAAGTTACACACATGTGTTTTGTTGTGAGAGGCGCAGAAGACAGCTTCCTGTTGACTAAACCGGATTCTAACTTTGAATGCGACCATGTGAATTCGTCTATAATCAATTGTGATGGTAACATATGTAATGATCATATATGATATTATGGACATATCATGTGAATATTACTATCATCTTAAATGAATTTTAATAACAGTTTGCCAAAACACTTTGCCAATATAAGTTATCTTAAAACATAAATAAATATCCTTACTATACTAACCAACAGTTTATTTTAACATAAGGATATGTTAATTATTCATATGCAGGACTTGCCATTACTGGAATGGACCTAAGCACTTCGGTTGCTGTCGGAGACGCTGTTTTACTGGGAACACCGATTGCATTTACTTCGAGTTGGGTTAGAGGAACAAATATGACATGTGCCATTGCAGATGCAGATCTAGGGGAGATATTTGTCTTTAACCAGGTATAGGCGTGGCTTTTTCTTAAAGTGCTAAAGTGCTAAACGTTTCTTAAAGTGCTGAAATTCGTTTTAAATTAAGCATTGACAAATTTTATGGAATTCGCAGGATTATAAATCCAATTCACTTACATAGCAATACTAGTAAATGAACTTAAATATTAACGATTATCAAGTATTATAATATCTATAATGATATAATATAGATTACACAATCCACTTGTTTAGATAATACTAAGAATATTTGAAATTGCAAATTTAAGTACACACTTGTGAATATATTTATTTTCATACAGAGCTCGGTGAATTTAAGCCCATACTCAGCTGTGTTTCAATTCAACCACACATTTGAAGATCATGGCAACTATTCAATAACATTGACGTGCTCTAATCACCTAAATTCACAGAATGTATCAATATATGTTGCTGTAGAGCTCGACCTAGAGTCGGTAATTGACATAGATGTGGCACCGTACACCCCGACGGAAGTGCCCTTGGGTAATTATTCCGATTAATTATTTATATAAATGCATTTTTTGTGTATGCTTATTTACAACGGAATTTAATACGCGAATACATATATGGCAATTATATTGTAGTTTTGATATGAATAATATTCTTAGTAAACTATTGATGATATATATCTGATTCTGCTTTTTGTAGAATACATTTGAACAATATTATTTGAACAATATTATCATCATGATAAATGGACTTGATGAACTTGCACTTATTCTTATTTGTAACTTTCATTTTTACCTTCATCACACTTACAAAATATACATTACAACTTATTTTAGATGTCACCTATGCTGTGAGTCATAATCACACCGGTCACAGCCTTAACTCACGTGTATGGGCAGATTGTTTTGTTGACATAACAAATGACGGATACACTGATGACGACTTTAATGGAACTGGAGTCGTAGGTGTAGCAGGAATAAATTTTACCGTACAATATATCATAGACCCACCTGATGGCACACAGGACACAACAGTGACTTGCCAAAACCATGTCAGCAGCACCAACTTCGAATTTGCTATAATTCTAAGGGAAAACATAACTGGAGGAATGCTCATCCTTCCTTCATTAGCTTTTGCAGTCGGTTCCCTAGTGAATATCAATATTTCTTTGATAACTGGAAGTCATGTTCAGGTATTTATCGTAATAAAGGTAATGTTTTATAAATATAAATCTTATAGAAAACAAACATATACACCATATCTCTAACAACGTAAATTGCATTACAGGCAGAACCATTTCTATTTATATTAAATAGATACATCTAATAATTATTTTGCAAAATGTTAGGTGGATGTTGATTTTGGAGACGACAATGGATTAGAAACCATTACACCAGTATCGTCGATTATATCACATACCTACAACGCAGCAGACAATTACACAGTCAACGTTACAAGGATGTTCAACGAAATATATTCCAATGATGAGACTCTAACAATCGAGGTAGTCGTTCAACAACCAATCACGGATATAGTTATTGGCGCTAATGCTTCATCAATATGGTCGCCTCCAGCGGCCGTAACCTTTATTGTAAATGAAGGCTCGGGGCAAGCTAGTCCTTTGACCAACTTACATTGCTCGTGGAACACAGACCCATATACACCTAGTTGGACAACATATATAGGAAGTTTTCCATTTTATATGAGTACAGCTGACAATGTACCAGATCTTTCACAAAGTCAAGATACTTCCTTGACGTTGACTGGCCTATGTAGCAATCTGATAACTACAAACTATAGTGTTTCAATGGATATCGACATATTTGTTGATAATATTACACTTTTGTCGTTTGTTGTAAGCGACGCCGACTGGTGGCTGAATGTAACAGAATTCACACTGATGCTAGACAAAAGGCATTCACCCGTTAGCTATACATATGATATGGGAGATAATTCTTCTTGTACCCTTAGTAACCCAGGTCAATCGTCTAATCGTTCGGATTGCGTTTTTGAAACATCAAATGATGGATCCCAAGTAAGCTTAGGGTATACTTATAGTACCTGGGGAAACTTCACTGTGTCTGTTACTGCAAGCAATCGCTATGCACAATTTGATACAACAAAAGTTGTTGTTGCAAATGTTATGGAGTGGACATGTTTTCCACCAATTCTTGGTCTTCCTTATGATGTGAACATCAATCAAAGCCAGTTTCGAGATATCCGACGCGCCGAAGCCGACAGTATTGAGGTCTCGTGGATAGAGAACTGTATGAAAACAGACTTGGTAAGTTACGACTTCAAATTATACATTGTTTTGAGCTTGATTTAAACCTGAACTCTGATATTGCATTTTAAAACTGATGTCCAATGTATGATGTCCAATGTATTTAATAATATCATTGCATAATAACCACCCTTTTGCATTTTTAGATAGTGGTTTAATTCAATGTGATTAAATCGATTCTATTCCATGTATTATATTATAAGGTCCGTTTTGAGTGGAGTATTTGCAAAATAAACCCTGACGGATCAGAGGCGCCTGTGTTAATTGATAATTGGCTTGATGTGACGTCGGCTGTTTTTACGATACCGGCCAGGTATAATTTAAACATATTTTATTTTATCACTTTAACACGTTATTTTAACGTCAATATATTATTTACAAAAATATGTAGCAACTCAATTACTACTATAATGCTAAATTAAATTACAGATACTTTGAATATGGTGTATATGTAGCTACTGTGCAAGTCACGATGGATATAGACGAGAATCGGTTTGGAATTGACGACCCAGTTGAAGAAACCATTAAAGCCGGTTTTAATATTACACGTTCAGCCATCGTTGCTGTTATTGCTGAAAATAGTATGACTCATAAAGATGTATCTTTGTTATTTATTTTGATTAATTACAGTAAATAACATCTTCTCCTGCATTATTTTTGAAACGTTGTATATGAAGCATTATTCATTTGTATACATTGTGTTGATCTTATTAAAGCTTTGAATATTAACACTATATATGATTAGACATTTGTTAACCTTCCAATATATATTATGGCAGTTCTTTTGTCCACAGACGAAACATTAGTGATCAATCAGAACAATATTCTCATACTCGATGCGTCAGAGACATATGATCTAGATCAGGATTCTCCAAATACTCAAGGGTCAGGGAGCCTGAGTGGTGCAATATTTGAATGGCACTGCCAGCAAGAAGCAGTAAGGACATTTATCACTTTATCAATCTAAAAGTGTTTTGAATCACCTGCTTTTGTGTCTTACTCATTTGTTTGAATTTTGATTTCATAATTTACATGTTACATATTTAAATAATTACTTTATTCATGCTATTATTTTTACAGAATCCCAATGCAAATACAGACAACCCGGCGGTAGACATGATAGATAGCCATCTATGTCCTACCGGCTCCTTTTCAATATCCCCAGTATATACCGGACCCGTTCTGCAAATCGATATTATAGCATTTTTTCAGTCGGGTAGCCCTACGATGCAGGCTGAACACGAGTACATATTTGAGTTGCGCGTGCACAAGGCTCTATTTCCGTCATCAACTCCCGTGCAGCGTACCGTGCAAGTTGATACATTTGCGGCACCATTGACAGTAATCAAGTTAGTTTTATTTATTCAAGTACGGTAAATAAACATTGATGTGAAATTACTTTATGATATTGCAACGGCCAAGGCAGAAATCATTATGAGAAATGTTATGCATACATTAAATTTAATGTTAGTTTCTAATATAACGTTATGCTTACATTTGATTGTTTTTGTTTCAGTTGCACGAGCGGATGTGCCAGTTATGCTGGAGAACAAGTATCTGCAATTGAAGGTCGGAAAATATTTGAATACACTTGCATAGAGAATTGTGTTACACCCTATGGCAATTTAAGTCAAACATGGAGTTTATTCAAGCTTACCAATGATGGCGACATTATTGACCCGTCAGATGATTTAGCACTTGACATGTCTTATTTGGAATCAATATGTAAGTTTATACATAAATTTCAAATAGACATATTGCTAGTGTGAATTGTATGATTTTTAATTGTTTTATTACACTCTGGATATTGACTGCAAAGACCACAAAGAGTTGTCAATAAAATATCACTTAAATAAGTAAAAAGAACAACATATTCATACATCATATTAAAATGTTGATGTGAAAATTTAATTACTGATATTACTTTGCTAATATAAAGAAGTACTTTGACTGCTTTATCATTTAGCAAATGAACAAGTACGTCTTGTCGTGGCATCAAATATGCTAGAGGGGAATAAGAAGTATGGTGTTGTTCTCCGCACCACCACCCCAGGCTCGATTGCTGGTTCAACCATGTTTGCTTTCTGGGTCGCAACTCCTCCAATTAATGGTAGCTGCCACATCAATCCTTTGCAAGGTTTGTTATTTCTATGTTTAAAATCTTTCACTAGTATCATGAATACAAGTTTATTTTGAATAAATATCTATAAATTTTTGCATATGTTTAGATGCAATCTTATGGCATAAAATGTTAATAACATGTAGATGATTTGGTTTTATTTGAGTAAAGTGTATGATTATTGTAGGTAATCATATAAATGATTTCACTTATCTAAATTATGTTTTACGATTTAAATATAAGAATTAGAATCTACAATATATGTACTATTTGTATACTTATTTGATTTTTCTCTGTTTGATTTGCTCTTCTTATATCTTCAATCATATTATCAATGATAGGAGTTGCCACTATGACGGAGTTTGTAGTTCAATGTGAAGACTGGCAATCCTGGCACATTCCAGACACTATTGTTCCAACCAATAGCCAGTTAACTTATTGGTTCTACTACACAAACGGCACAAATGGGTGAGGGTGCAACTTTGTTTAATCAAAACGATACATGATTTAATTTATATTTAGTCTACAAATAGTCGTCAAAGCATAAACAGCAGTTTTGTCCTAAATGAAAATGAGAAAATTGCCCTTTCCAATATTTTGAATGAGTTCATTGTAAAGTATCTGTTGCATAACAATATAAATAACGAAATAATATAAATTCTCGTCAACTTAATATTTTGGTGAAAAACATACCCTGTCATTTCTTTTCAAAATCAAGAGAACGACTTCTGTCTTATGGTGAAAACACTGTACTACGCACCCGAGTGCTACCGATAGGCAATTTGGAATTATGTGTAAAGGTTACGGATGCTGCATTTGGTCAAACTCACTATTGTGATGGATACAATGGTTATGTCAACATGAATGTCATTGTTAGTTGTTCTGCTTTACTTTAATCCACAGATTAAACATATTCAAACTGGTTAACTATTCCATCCAATCCTTACATAGTAGCATCACATCTTTGCAACTTAAAGCAACAATATCCTTTTGAATAATGTCTTATAATGTTATGCTGTGCAACTAAAAGGAGAAATGAAAAACAAAAAAAAAATGAAATAAGACAAAAAAAAACTAAAAGGAAAATACATAATTAATTGTTTTCATTACTTCTAGGTGTCACCACCGACGTTTGAGTCTTCAGAAACACTTCTAACATCAATGGAAGGTTATGTTGCTGAATTAAATAGTTCGGATATTTCACAAGCGACCCGCACTATTCAATTCGTTTTGTCAATGTTGCCACTGAATGAGACATCTAGCAATTTTGACAGTGAATCATTGTCTGTGTACAATGAGCACAATGCTGTGAGTATCTTGTAATGAATTGATTTCTTCGAGTTTGTATTCATTATTTATCTTGCAATTTGAAAATCATTTATGAATATGTGTCATATTTAATATTGATGAATATGAGCTGTTACAAAATGAACATTTCCATCGGATGTCCATTGTATTATTATTAGAAAAATAGTTAAGAAAATGAATTAAACCCTGCAAATATTAATGTTGAAATAAAATTAACGTAGTAAATAATATTTTTTTATAATCAGAGGGCGCTTGTCATGCGGGAGAGCATAGCAGTTATTATTTTAAGCATGGATCTGGATTTTAACAGTATTCGCTATGGGGCAGAAATGACTGAAGAGTTGGTCTCTTATCCTGAGCAGCTATCCGAAAACCTAGTTGTAAATATGAATTAAACATATCACTAAATCAACCAAACCATTTTTGTCGTTAAACATTTATTAGTTTGTAAAACATATAAAAATCATTAGACAATATATAATTTGATTCATTGAGGTCGTACTTTCTCACCATTTGTCATGTTGTTTTCAAACTCTTGACAGAATCTATCTGCAATAATCATTGAAAATCTTTCTGATGTGCTGATCACTGCAATGGAAGATGTAAATGTTGACCTGATTAATGAACACATAACAAGTACGTATGAAGGCCTATTTGAATTGAACTACGTGCCATATTTATTATCACATGCAAAATAAACAACATTTAGCATTTCTTTCAAAGGTTATGTTCCCTGGGAATATAATAAGATTAGCAAACTTAGTTGTAATTTATTTTCGAAAGGTATCTTTCTTGGTGTCAATATTCTTAGAAGAAACGGAATACCTATGCTTCCAGAAGATAACATAACCGTGACAGACATAGAAGAAACTCAGGTTAAAAGTGTTTATCTGAAATATTATATGCATCAGCAATGAGAAAACATTTGATCAATACAAAGACTTAACCTAGATCAACGACTCTGTTTTATTAAAAAATAAGAATCTTTCATTAGAACGGTTTGCATTCGATATCAATTCACATGAAATAAGAAAACCGCACATATGTATTTTGCTGCTGTATCCGTAAATCATATATTTTGAAGTCAATTTTTGTTAATACGTTTACAGGTAGCATCGGCTTTGGAAAGCTCTCAGGAATCCTTGTACGACATTGCTTATGCTTTGTCCGATCACATACTTGAAGACGAAAAAGAAACTATAATTACAGATAAACTTAAACTGAAAGTGGAAAAATCTGCATCACATAATGGTTCCGTTAGTGAGCTTGGTGGAGCAAAGGTGGACATTCCTGATAATCTTCCCACTAGTGATTGCTATACATTTGCCGTAAGTATCAATAAATCCAGACATATCAGAAAAAAACGATATTTTTCATAATCTTTAATGTGACAAAAACAGATATTAAGTAAATCAATTGTATTTCGAATACCACACGATATTTTTATGAAAATGTAGCAGTATTTAATGTATTTATTGAGCTTATCGAACCGTCGTTTTGTTCGTTGCATACACAAAACAATAAAGACAAGTATTCTCATTATCAATGGGGTTTTATCAAAATTATATAATAATACTTCATCATTTCAGGAGAATATGGGAAAATTATTGCCCTGAGGGAGGCCCTCCGGGCGGGACCGAAGGCGAAGCCTGAGGCCCCTTCCCGGCGGTCTTCCGAGGGGCAATAACTTTCCCATATTTTTTGAAATAATGAAGTATTTATTTTATTTTATGCTTTTTGTGTTTGTTTTGTTAAAATGGGCTTATAATTCAGGCGCATCGTATCTTAATGATCAAAACCATAAGATATGTATTTTCGTGACTAGAAACGTTAATGGGCATGCCGCTCGGGAGGGTAACGTATAGAAACAAAATGACACAAATAATGCGGCAACACATTAGCATTGTTATGTAATTATTGCGTCATCGAGAAAATAGGGCTTTCGGAAAGCCCTATGCTTCGCCTTATGTTTTCTTTATAAAAAACCGTCAAGCATATAATAATACATGAGAGCAATAAAAACTATGCTTCATTGAATGAAATCGATATTCATTGTAAACAGTAATATACACGATGGAAAGATATATTATATTGTAGAGTTTGCTGTCAGACACCAATCCATATGCATATGGTGCCAACGCCAGTTCAGTCAACTCTGCAATATTGTCCATATTATGGCGGGAGTGCGATGATAACGCAAAGCGTCGAAGGCGTCGAGAGGCTGACTCAAGTAAGTGCAAACAACTCTCAGGTAAACAGTACCAATTATAAGTATTAAGCATGCCAGCTCATTTATAGTATAATGATAAATGAATCTGATCACTTAGTATCATCATTTAATAATGATGAAAATTAAACAAGTGTGGGATATCATATTGATTCGTTTTATATATTCTAAATGACAGTTTACTGAAGTTATTTGTGTAAGTGCAAATGAGCTTTGATAAAAGTACTTCAAATGTGTATTTAAATGGATATGGCAGAATAAATAGATACCTTAAACATCAATCTTTATAACTATATAGGGCCTCCTTTTGATATGACGGTTCCCATTCCTGACATTGAAAGGCACAATGTGCTTCATGATTTCGACGATCTCTCGACGATGCTTCAGCACACAAGTCGAAACCTTAGTATCGAAGGTTCCCATGTCTTAGTTGCAATATACCCATCTCCTGGGTTAGTCATAGATGCATATATCAGTTTTGATGATGCGCCAACCATTGACAATTATGCTGAAACCTTTAAGGTAATGTCAAACAAGATATGAAGCTTAATATTTAACAGACACTACAGAAATTGCTTTATTTGATTTAAGTAATGCAAATAAATGTAAATGTAGTTTTGCTTTTTATCTTAAACTATATTCAATAGAATGTTTATCCGCACAAAAAATTGTATACGTTTGTATTATTTGTTACAAAGGTTCCTCGGGAAAATATCACATTCGAAAATGGTGCCTCAGACGAAAATATGTTTGACTTGCAGCATACATTTCAGATTTCACATGAAAGACTTTTCAATAATAATGCTTCAATGGTGTTCTTAGGTGTCAGTGTATATGGTAATTTATTTCGATTTATTACTTAATGATGTCCGTCTAATGAAATTTTAACAATAACATTTCTAAATCAAATCAAAATAGTTGTTTATAAATTGCAATGCAGATTACTTACTTGTTACAATTCAGAGTTATTCCGTGCTGCGATTAAACAAAATGAAATAACATATTCAGCATTTATTCAACATGCAAATTAAAACTGTTCGAATATATGATTGTGGATAAAGGTTGTGAACACTCAGTCGACTTATCGAACTGCACAACTCGTGGCGAAACATTGTACTCCTATGTTTTGGCTGAGACGCAGTGCCAAGAATGGCGTGAAGACGACCAGGCATGGAATGTTGGAAGTTGTGAGGTACGTAAAAATATAATTAAAATTGATAAAATCAT
>LQRL01105511.1:0-13711 GCA_001703475.1 Hydroides elegans | reverse complement strand
TATATATATGGTGTGAAATTTAGATGCAAGTATGGAACGACTACGACTAAATCTTCTCATATATTTATTGATTTCAAGAATCCATGGTAAATACTTCTTGATAACATAGTGGTATAAGGGAACATGTATATCCTTGTATTGTGTCGTTTGATTGTCATTAGCATTAGACTGAAGTGAAGCTGCTACATATTTGTGGTAAAGTGTTGGATTTTTAACAAGAAAATGTGTTTTAATTTAAGCTAGATGTTGGTTAATATTATAAAGTCTTCATTTGATGTAATGTATTAACATTATATTTTTGATTGACATTGAGACACATTTGCGTAAGTCTAATGATATATGACAACACCTTGTTTGAATGATGTTTTGTATTAACTTCAAAGATGAAGGTAAAATGTAGACCATTTAATGTTTTTCAAACATCCAAATAGGTATTCTTATGGTTTACTAAAGAAACGGCTTCTATTCGTGCAATAAAGGTTCATTCTTCATTCAGAGCTATAAATAATAGAAAACATATTTTATCGTAAGCATAATTTATAAAAAAAATTCAAAATCATGCATTTTTTGTAGCTGTCGTTTTTAAAACTATATTATCGAATAGTTTGGCTTATATATTTCACAACAAATTATACCATTTCTCAAGCAATGACACATCTTTCACAAGACATTTGAATGTGTTCACATTTAAGTTGGTTATCATTACAAATGATGCATACTTGATCCATTCCAAATTTATTATGGTTTGTATTTTCTAAAATCAGCTTACTTTACATGCGATTATGGGGATTTTCAATGCAACAATGGCCAGTGTGTTTGTTACAGGGACCGTTGCGACGGCATGATTGATTGCAACGACGGTTCGGATGAGGATGACTGTGGTACGCCGATTATATTTATTCGCATGAATTTAACAATGAAATCAATATTAAACGTCATAGAATAATAAGTCAATCAACATTATGATTATATTTGATAAGTATCTGACATAATTTTATATTATAACATTCAGTATAGTTTAAAATCATAAGTATTAGTCTGACTTAAGATGTTTGTGAAGTGAAAGTATCTATTAGATGCGAATTGCCATTTGATATATTGAACATCGTTATACCATTTCACACAGAAAACATCTCGTGCATCCATCCGAATGAGTTTCAATGCACTGATGGAAGATGCATTCGTTATAGCAGACGATGTGATGCTCATTTAGATTGTGAAGACGGCTCGGATGAAGACAAATGCGGTATTAAATTCTAATTACATTTTTCATATATATGTTCAGACAATTCTCAAAATGCTGTTAACTCACATTATTTATTTTTCTGTTTTCCCGAAATCGCATATTCCATTATGATGGGCAACATTCTCAAAATAGTTTCCCAATGTGTGTATGGTTGTTAACACTATTTACCAATTGACGCAATGCGGTACAATTCTGCTTGGCGATGAATTCATACATAAAGTATAAAATATTTAAAATGCAGGTAAAAAGCATTAGAAGACACTAGACGTTTTATATATATATCTATGTTTGATATGCTTATTTATGGTCAAGTTTTTAAAAAGTAGAAATTTTCATACTTATATGTTTTAGATATATCGATTTGTGGAAGCAACTTCCTTAGATGTTCTAATGGTCAGTGTAGTTTGTATGAAGGCCGTTGTAACGGCATCATAGACTGCAACGACGACACCGATGAGGACGATTGCGGTATGGTTATGATATATGTTAAAAAATTATATGTTAAAAACGACTAATTTCGTTAAGTTGATTGTGGTAGTGATAAAATATATGTTAAACAATTATGTTCACTTGCAATCAAAAATAAATTATCCGCAAAAAGTGTCGGATTAAAATAAATTTAATGTTGATAAATTATCATTAATAACAAGTATTGCCTGACTCCAATAGCTGTTTGGCTACGTTTTTGTGACATTGATTTGTCTTTGAACTGCATTTAAGGTGCCAAGACAATAGGTTTCTTTTTATGTTATGTTTTAATTGTATTGATCATATTGCTAATTTAAGTTTCTATATGAATATTGCAAAATGTTCAAGACAAATTACTCAAATTACTCAAAACGTTTACTAATATAATAAGCATGGATATCTAGATATCGCTTGTCATAGGTAGTATTTATTCATTTATTTTATTTATAATGCGATACGTTTAGCAGCCAATGGCTATACAAAACGGTACAAACAAAATTATTCACAATATGAGCGCTTAAACAAAAATGTTTTAAAATGTATTTTGAATTATTGCAAAGTTGCACATTGCCTAATGTGAAATGGCAACTTATTCCACAGTTAAGGGGCTGCCACTGAAAAAGCCCTAGAACCGTAGGTTACTTGAATGAAAGATGGTTCTATTAGGAATGTTTTGATTTAGATCTAAGGATTTGTGATGGAGAGTAAAGCTGTAACATAGCACGCAAATATTTTGAGGCAGTACCATTTAAACACTTATAAACAATGACGAGAATTTTGTAATCATTGCGGGCCGAAACCGGTAACCAATGAAGCTTACGAAGAATAGGTGGTGTTCCTTCGATTGATGATTTGATTTAGGCGTTAGAGTAACCAAGCGAGCAGCAATGTTTAATACAATTTGTAATTTGTGAACAAGATAGTTAGGCAAACCATACAGTAACCCATTACAATAGTCAAGTTTGCTTACAACTAATGCATTTACCAAAATTGTGGCTGTGTTTTCATCTATACATATCGGATTTTACAGATAGCATATAGCAAGCGTTACAAATTGAAATAACAAGATGTTCAAATGAGAGCTCGTTGTCAATATGAACACCCACATTTTAAGCGGATTTGGATTCATCAATAATGTCATTACCCACACGTAATGCTTTAATAGATATATTATTGGCCCGATATTTGCTATGCAATATAGGAAACTCTTTCTTATCTGTATTTAGTTTTAATTTGTTTGAAAAAATCCACGTGCTGACATCACGTATGGCTGACTCGAGATATCCTATAGCCTCGGTTTGTTCAGGGACACTAGAAACGCCGGCACTGGTATGTAGCTGACTATCGTCAGCGTAGAAATGTAAACGTACTATATCCAATATAGCAAGCAAAAGTTGCTGTAGCGCTTATAGAACTGAGGACCGATTTTTGATCCTTAAGAAAAACCACACTCGAGGTCAATAGGGTTGAAGAAATCACCGTCAATGGTGACATGCTGTAATCTGTTGGTCAGGTATGATGTTATCTAATCAAGAGTAGTGCCGTAAATACCGTGACCTATCCGCAGCCTACGTAGGAACACACTGATATCACACGTGTAAAATGTTACGGATAGATCTAACAACGCTAAGAATACACACTTGTGATTTTCAATATTCACGAGAATATCGTTAACTATTTTAATGAGAGCAGTTTCCGTACTGTAAAATTTCCGATAGGCGGATTGTTAATCATCATCAAAGTTGTTACTACAAAAATATTCATTTTATTGTTCCAAAACGACATCCTCGATAAAGGGAGAAGCCGGACGATGATTCTTAGGTGTTTTAGGTAGATTAGGTTTCTTCAACGTGGTAATAACAGCAGCCTCTTTGAGAGCAGTTGGCATGTGCCCTGTTTGAAGCGAGATATTGACGAGTTTTGCTATGACCGGTGAAAGAATATCCGCGCAATTTTTTTAATTAGAACGGTTGGGATTGGATCCGTAACACTGGTTTTATTAGACGAACGTTTACGAAAACGTCTGATGGTATCCCCAGTCACATAACTAAACGCTTCAAATGATACACTTTCTGGTGGAATATAGGAATATATCTTGGACTTGCATGACGTAGCAAATTAAAAGGTTTACTTTTAACTGGAATCAAAATATCATAATTATGCTGCTTAATTGAAATGTTTATAGACCTATCAGAGTGTGGATCTGCTTACTTTCGATGTTCAAATGGCCAATGCATAGATTTGGAATATCGATGTGATGGCGACAGCGACTGCATCGACGGCACTGACGAGATCGACTGTGGTTTGTCATATTCTTTGGCGGGTTAAAATATATGTAATATTTGTAATATGTAATATAAAAGTAATGGGTATTATATCATTGGAAATATCGTTATTGGTTCAGGGTTAACCAAAAAGTGCTCTTTATTGAATGATGTTCGAGAATATTTTGAAACATGAAACTTATAGCATGCTTAAACGCATTTGACATTTTGATTTATAAGCACTTACATAGCACTGCACACAAATTGGTTACATAATAGAAAGTCATACAAACATTTACACATAATTTGCGTTTGGTTAATCAGCACCTGACAATGCTGAATTTTTATCAGTGAACACGATAAAATCATTTTGTGTTTTTAATCAATAATATGAATACAGTAAATTGTCAACTTCATGTAAAATCATGAGAGAAGCGGTTCCAACCTGGCTTCATTATTAGAAATATTGCACATGTATATGTATTATTTTAGCGGCAATAACAATTATCAAAAAAATGTATTTTTAATACATATTGTGAGTATTGTAATACAAATATATTGTGAGAATTGTAATACAAATCAGTTAACACAAAAATATAAACATATTTGTCTTAAGTCTAGCAATAGTGAAAAATATGAATTGCAACACAGCCAGACATACATCACTGCTATTCTTTGAAATTATAGCTAAGGCATATAATCAATGAGAGCCATATTATAATTCAATTTGATATGGTTTGATGTAGAGCTTTGCCTTGCTGATTTCTTTATATTATAAAATGTAGGATGAATATAATCTATAAATATATGATACCTTAAATTACCTGTCGCTCATTCGTAGATACTTTATAAACGATTGGTATATTGAGAACATTTATTTTTTATAGAAAACCATTTCATTTGGTTAACATAAACAAAATAACAAAGAATAAGCGTCATATTACGTCACATACAACGATGGTGATTTACAATTAACGTCTTAAGTGTAATGCTGTCTAATGTTAGTTTATTTTCTTTGAATATATGAGTATTTTTTTATTAATCGGATAATTATGTATGAATTAATGTTCAGAGAGGTATGATGATATAATTTGATTTTCATAAAACATGTTTGATTTCATCTCATCTATCATTTGAAATTTCATAATGTATCAGCAATCTTAGGAGCTATGCAATTAACCTATTCTCAATTCTAAACATTCGAGCAGAAATGTAAAAGAAAAGTATAGACTTATAAATTTAATGTTTTAATTGAATATGGAAAAGAAGATAAATTCACGATTTCGGCACATTACGAGGGATTCGTGTTTTGTTAAAATCAGAAAGCCTAGTTTTATTGCTAACCTGAAATCGCGCCTTGTAACACAACTGATAAGATTATAAACTAACGTTATATACCTTTTAAAATGATCTACAATTTATCTTTTATATATTTGAAATTATTATTAAAATATTATTTACCATTAAAATCAAAATAACATCCCAATTTTTTATAAGTAATTTTCATTTTAGAGTCAAACACATGTCCTTCACACCACTTTACTTGTCCAAGTCGACGATGTATCCGTTATGAATGGCGATGTTATACATACAACAGCTGCGGCGATGGATTCGACGAGAAAGCATGTGGTATGTTATATATTGAAAATTGTAAATGACATGCACCCATTTATTATTGAAACAGTATATGAATCCTTTTAATGAATATGTGTCACGTTAAACCTTTTGATAATAATCACTCATTTATCAGGAAAGCAATGGATAATTTTGACTCATTAATCACAGTTGTTTACTCTAACTCAAAATTTACCCTTTTGTGTTTTTTTTTTGCTGTCGCTAATGCCTTACATATTAGCGACCCCACTGTTCATTTACTAAAGGATTAACCAAGCATATTGTGCACTGCTTATGAATGACATTCAGTAAAAATCTTGATTTTCGACCACCCGTACACTGTGATTCAAAATAGTTTCCTTGTGCCATTTATTCTGCAATTAACACACGTGATAGATCTAAATAGGCTTTTACTTCGGATATTTTCCATTAACTGTATGATGCAAAATTATTATTTTTTTTAATTTCTAAGAACCAGGGCTTGGTATATAACAGCACGAATTATATATGTATATATATGCCTCTAGATTATAATCACAGAATAGACAATTCCATCTTTTGTTTTTTTTTTGGATTTGAAATATACTGATTGATCATCGCAATTGTGTTTTCAATTTTTTGTCACACTTAATTGACAGCAATGATATGGCAATGAATTTTACAAGCAATTTGTTGGGTTATACAGTTGATTGTCGCGATGAAGTTGCCTTTGATTGTCACAACCGGAAGCATTTTACTGGCAGTAATGGGTGCCTATTACCAACTGCCATTTGTGATGGAAAACAAGACTGTCGAAATAATAATGACGAAAACTTTTGCGGTTTGTATTCTTAATATAATAAGCTTTTCGATATATTTTGAACCTTTTGGTGTGACTGGGCTAAACATATGGTGAACAATCGTGACAATTAGAAACAAATTAAAAAAACAAAGATTTTGAAATAATACGATTAAGTGCATGTTCAAAATAGAAATATTTAATCTATCTTCAAATGTCATTGCTTGAGTATATGTCATATTTACATATTGCAATCACAGTCGAATGCGATGATCTTGGATTTAAATGTGAACATGGAGTTTGCTTAACGCACGATGTTAGATGCAACAATAACAACGATTGTGGGGATCATAGTGACGAACGACATTGTTGTAAGTCCGATCCAAGTAAATCAATAAAAGCATGACTTTAAATGGATTTAATATTGATACAAATTTCCATGCATCTAATCATTGTATAAGAATCATAGTTGCATCAGAGAAGGTTGTCGGTACACATTAAGCAAACATTTGACAATAACATAGCATTCACTACATCAATATCATTTTAAAATGACTCAGTCTTGTATTATAAAGTTATCGGCATATTTCCATGCAAAGATACATGCCAAGTATATATATTCAAACCACACTAATTCCATTGTATTCACAAAGCCGCATGCACAGAACCTGCATTCACATGCAACAACGGACAAATACTGTCGGTAGAGTATCGCTGCGACGGAGAGCCGGACTGTACTGACGGTACTGACGAAGTGGGATGCGGTATGTTAAATTGGCATACCATAAACCATAATGATAAATATTATAGAATGATTTATATATTTACGATTTTACATTCTTAACATTGATCATTTGACCAGATATGTGGTCAAATCATGAAGTATACATACCATACAAAAACCAAGCTAGATTCCGTCACTTATATGATTTTAAAACCCATATATGTATTGATAAATAACAATATGCATGGTAATTTGGTAACTACATGCACAGTTACATGTGACACGGATAAACTGCAACTAGATTGTGGGGCCGACAAGTGTCTAGATTATCCAAATATTTGCAATGGAATAGTCGACTGCCAAAATGGTACTGATGAAAGAAACTGCGGTGAGTATACAAATGTACAGTCGCCTTTCAAATTGCAATAAACCCAACAATATTCTAATATTCAAAACAAAAAAAACAATCAAGTGGTTTCAAATCGTTGTTTTCATCATAAACAAAATTCTATTGTTTATAATTAACATAACGGTAATTATCATTGCATATCCGAATAAAATCTTTATAACAATTACAAAATAAAATCACACATTCGCGATTGTGAGTAGACTATTCCTTTTCTTGGCATTTATACGAAATTGATAAATATATTAATAATAAATCAAATTTTGTATTTTTTTTAGAATGTCCAAAATCCGATTTCACATGTGGCAATGGCAGTTGTCTGCCGATAGAACGCACTTGTGACGGAACAACTGACTGCGATGACGAAAGCGACGAGGAAGTCATTATATGTAAGTCTTATTCAAATACTAAAATCATGTTATACTTGTAGCAGTACTGTGTATACTTTCTACAAACTAGCAAATGTTATTAATTGAGATGGGTTTCCTTGAAAACGTTAGGGCACAATTAAACAATCTAACACAATACAAAAAGGTAGTTGACTAATGTTGTATTTTATTTTGAATAAGGGAATGAGCCCGTTCATTGTTGTATAACAGCATAAATAAAGTGTATATTTTAACAATAAAATATATTTGTGACTTTTTATCTAATTAAAGGTCTCTTCTCAAACAAGTTGATGATTGGTCTAAGCACTGGAGGTACCGTATTGTTCATCCTAGGCTTCGCCGTCTCTATTGTGTGCGTTAAGAACAAACTACTAAACAAACGGAGAGCAAAGAAGCCTCGCAAGAGACGCTCAAGATCTGCGGCACGTCGAGCTGCGGCAAGAAATGACACGGAAGCCCAGTTCTATGAAGAAACAACCTTCGCCAGTGGAACGCGTACTCAACTGTCGACAAACTACACATCAATGGTAAGAGATCCGTATGGATATGCGGATTTGTGGCTGGAGGGAGACGTCCATCTTCCAGCTGATTCATATGACGACGTGCGCGTCGATAATTATCAGATGGTATTTGAAGCATACGATGGCTCTTTCCCAAGAAATCCCAAAAGACGCAAGTCAACAGCGGAACAACACTACCTAACCGTGCTGCCATCCAAACATGACGTTACTTGCCAAGGAGGAACTAAACTTAACAAATCGTTGAGCATGGGTGACTTGATGCGAATCAAAACTAAAGGAGAGCACTTGAACAGATCGGACGACATGCCTATGTTAGTAAAGTTTTTTTTATTATGCTAGAATAAAATAGAGGTTCCGATAAATCATGCTAAATCCAATTTGTCAATCTTGCAACTTGGCAAATACATATGATACAATCAAAACATACTGGGAATTATTTTGAAATTGTACATTTACTGTTTCTAAGGTTGATTCTTTGTTGTTTTAGACCCGAATCATCAAAGGACCCGTACTACCTGACCGTGCTTCCGACCCCTGGTGCTCTTTCATTGGAAAGTGACAATGGCCAGCAGCCAACTGATTTGCTGCTCAACAAAAACAAAGGGGGAGCGCAGATGAAAAGAACGTAAGATATGTGTTATCCTAATATTAGAAAAAAAAACGGTTCCCTTGGCTTATTTTTTTTTACAAAATGAGAATTATTAGGTTGGCATATATTCTATTCAATATAACGTAGCCATGTTAAGTTTCGAATCATTGTGTGCTGGGTTACTGGTCTTTTAATGTATCTAAACTGCAGCTCAGAAACGGAACCGGACTTCATGACCAAGCTGCCATCCACAGCTGATGCCCATTTTGAGACAAATACAAAAGCCCTACCATTGAGCAAATGCGCTACGCTGCAAAAAAATCCGAGACAACAGAAAGAAAGATCTGCTAAGGGGCATTTGTAAGTTTAGTTTTGAAATTTTCATATTTCTAAGCAATTCATTCAAGTAATTGAATTACCTTAAACATCATACATCACTCTGTGACCTGAAAAATCATCATGAGCAGTAGTATCATATAACAATGTGATACTCAAATGGTCTACAATCTTGAAATTCTTATATGTGATTCATGTTTCTGCATCTCTTTCAGAAGCAAAACGATAAAGAGCCCAATCAACCTGACAACTATTAAAACTCCATCAGCCCTTCCTTTTGAACGAAGCGCGAATTTCGACCAACCGATGAACAAGACAAGCATGCGGCGGAAAAACATGATAGGGGAACAATTGGAACAATCTCACAAACATTCTTTGTAAGTTTATTTCAAACACCTACATGCTGAAATGTATTCAATAAAAATGTATAAAAATGTACTAGTCTTTAAATATGCATTGTGTTTTGTTTGAAAATGCCCTGTCGTTTATACATAGATGCGCTTGTTTAATATGATATGTATTTTGATATATGATATGATATATATTATAAACACCTTCAAGCTGGAATGTACCTAATATGAAATTGTATGAAAGTTATATTTATAGTATTTAAATTTACATCTGTCCTGTTTGAAAATGTTACATATTTTATGCAAAGATACTCTAGTTGGATATCAAATGTTTGTACGTAATGTATCGATTGTGCAAGAATAAAGCTGTTTTTTATTCAATACTATTAAAAGCAACCCAAAGGGCCCGCATCACCTGACCATGCAGCCCGCCGCCTCTGGCACCCGTGAAAGAAATGGCAATGACAACGAACCCATGAGCAAGACCAACATGTTGCTGAACACTGCAAAAGGGGAAAACTTGAAAGAAGCAGGCATGAATAAAACCAAAGAGAAGCAGTTGACACAATCTGACAGCATGTCTGAGTAAGTTTGATTTCAACGGTTAGTTATTTCAACAGATGCTGATATGGCGTTTATCAAGATTTTATTTAGAATATATTTAAGCAGTAACTACGATGATTTTTGCGAAAGATGCTGATACTATACTATTAATATTGTTAATACTTATATGATGAATATGAATTATTCCTAAATAATGTTAATGGTTATACAATTTCAACAGATCGACAAAAGAGCTGTACATGACTATGACTCCAACTTCTGATGGTGTTCGTGCTAAAAGAAGTGTCAATATTAGACACCCAATGAGCAAGACCAGCATGCTGAAACCCAAAAGAGAAGAATTGAACGAATCTGGAAGCATGCCTCTGTAAGTCATACCTTACACTTATTAAACAATATAATGTTTTTATGAATTGTTAACAGTTGTAATTTATGTATCTTGTGTTTTGAAAAATACAAAATATGCTATTTTGTAAGAATAATTTTTGGTTGAAATAAATAATGATTCTGTTTATGTATAATGTTATTTTTTGTTTTTTTTTGTTGTAAAGCGAATCAGGACAGCTTCCACAAAACCTGACCATGCTGTCAACTTCTGCTGATTTTCATTGTGCAAGAAGTGCCAAAATAAATCAACCGATGAGCGAGACCGACATTGTGAAACCCAAAAAGGAACAGTCGACAAGAGATGAAAGCAAGCCATGGTAAGATTATATATAATAATAAATGAATATTCTAACCTTTGATTGAAATATTTGTTGTATTTCACATGTTAATTTTTCGACAGATAAACAAGACTGGAGATCTTATATCTTTGATTTTTGGTGTAGATGCAATACTACTTATGCCTATTTTTATATGACTTAGGCGGGAATCAACATTGGATCCGTACTACCTAACTATGCTGCCAACCGATAATGAATATTCTTGTGAAGAAACATTCGACGTCGAGTAAAATGGACAATGCAATAAAATCATCGGAATTCGTAGAAATTTTGGAGATAAAAATGTTTTTATACTGAAATAGAATTATTGAATAATAAATAATGCAAGATTATGTTATCATTTTTATAACAAGTAGAGTACAGTGGTAACAAAACATCGTTTTTAGTTAATTGATGAAATATTACAGGAAACTATGTTTAACATTTGTGTGGTAATATTAAATTAGGATGTTTCCGTAACATGCATATAAATGACAAATTGGTAAATGTGAATGCACCTCCTTTTATCTAGTACTATTTCATTATTTGACTAAGTTTTATATCCACAAGGTATCTGTACATAATTTTCACACAATTACTCTTTTTTAGTGTATTGCATTGTAAACTTTATGATATTTTCATCTAGATTTTTCCGGTTTTGAGACAATATAAGAGAACTGCATTCTTTTGGCGACAACCAATGACCAGTTTTTTTTTTAAATAAGTGTTTCAAATTATTTTTGTGAGGTTCTCTATTTCTATAAAGAATACCTTTGATTTTAAACCTATTGAAATATTGTTAATTTAAACTATTAAAATGTAAATAATCTAAAGGTCTTGATAATATATATATAATAGCCATTAAATACAGTAAAATATTGAGTAATGAGCACTTTTTTCGTGTAAATATTCACTTTCCTTAAAGAGCTATTTATCTCAAATGTACGTATTTAAACACACCGTTTATTTTGATTAAAGATAAATTAAGTGTGTCCTCCTTTGGAATTTATAATGTCTAAATCGTATGTAAATATTAAGTTATTAACAAGAGAAAGTGAATAATATTTGAAGCAAATACGTTCCGGTGTATGTAAGTTTGGCTATTATTATTATCATTATTATTATGTTTTTGTAAAATTACAATATGAATAGTTTAGTTTAGCTAAAATTCACCACTAAAATCTTTATCAGTTTCATGTATTATAGATACAAAAAGCATATAAATATAACTGGTTCATGAAAATACATGAATTGGCATCGCGACTAGGTTTACTTTGCATAATTTACATATTTATATATATGTGTTTCTTTTTTTCTGCATATAAATATTTTTCCTAGGTTTGTGTATAAAACATACAGATTAATAGATATAACGATATTTTCATATAAATAATATCGAACTCGGTTTCAAAATGTTAAATTAAAAAGTATAATTTGATTTCAATATAAATGAAGTGTATTGATTATATTAGTGTTCTTATTATCTTTATATAATGCACTTAATTCTGCAAAAAACTGATTAAAATAGTCATATTAATATAGCACTAATATTTTTTTATTTTTAAATTTATAAATCAGGTTTGCAAAATAAATTTCAGACAGTTAAATATGGTTAAAGATAGTGATTTTTTAAAGAACGTTCAAATTGCATTATTGCATAAGACACTATTTTGGTTTGAACTATAAATGTATGGAACAGATTTGTCAAAAATGTAAAATTTGTTATTTATCACGACCATTATATTTAATGAAACAACATAGCTGCATTTTGTCGCGTTTGCTCAAAGTTCATTTATAATAGTCAACTCGTGTTTAACGTTAAGCATAGAGTGACCAGAAAAGGAAATCATAGTATTATAACTTGCAGTATGCATAAGGCCCAGTATATAAACAGACACTTATAGAGTTAGTAATTTGAGAATTTAGCATGTTGATGTTGTATTTATAGTTATTGCTTAAAGCTAACCATATACTTGTGTAATTCCTCTTATATATCTATGCTTGCTTTGAAAAAACTTATTGCAGTAAACGTACACAATTTTTTACTATTTTGAATGGGTGGATGTATTTTTAAATGAGTTGGCTAAGCTGTTAGATAGTTCACATGAAATTTATAAACGACTATAGGAAATATCATTGTGTGATTGTGTGAGGCAATTCGGGTTATCATCGTTTTAGTGTTTTTCTTTATTTGAGTACAGTTTTTGAAATAAATATGAAGGTCAACTTTGAAATCAAAATTCAGAACGAATTTAATAAAACTGCAATAAGATTTCCTTGTTTTTTTTTTGTGTATAAGTAGACCCAAGTATGGCTGCTGGACCACACGGTCGTGAAATAACAAAACATTCGGCTCAACGAATGTATTGTTATAAATTGAAACAACATAGTGAGGAGCGGTAGCAATTAAAGTAAAATACAATCACCAGATCTATATTAAACCAACAACGGACTATTGTTACTTATGTACAGTTTAAGGAAAGTTATAAATATGTAATTTTATTTACCAATGGTGGGTATTAACAAGAACACCGTTAAGAGCCTAACACGAGGAAAAAACTCGATAGAATTGTGCAAAACCATCAATTGAATAGTTATTGCTTATTGGGTGCAGTAAAAGGAAACTTATCACATTTATTGAATATAACGCATATCTTACTCAACAATTACTCGCAATCAAAATATTGTTTGTGTAAAATAGCGTAAAAGTGATTTTTGGTACATACAGTAAAACCTGATTAATCCGGACACTCACGGG
>LQRL01105496.1:0-14770 GCA_001703475.1 Hydroides elegans | reverse complement strand
CTGATGATAGCGCTTTTAAGATCGGAAGGGAAAACACCCGATTTTAACGAAGAATTAACTATTGTTGTGATCGGTGGAACCAAAATATCCAGGCATTTTTAAACCAAATCAGTTTTTATCGGATCCAAAGGACAGGTTGCACTGCTCAGATTGTTAACAACACACTTTATTCTATCCTGACTAACACTTTGAAAATTCTCCATTTTGGAAGATGCGATTTTTTCAGTGAATGAGTTATTATTAGTTTGTTTCGACTTCAGATCATTTCGAATAGATTCGATTTTTTCCATGAAAAATTTATTAAATGAATTGGCCAAATTTTCATCAGAAACACTATCAGGTAACTCCTGTTTAGTTTTTTTGCAAAGCATCTCATTTAGCAATTCAAACAAAAGCTTTTGGTTTTTATCACATTTTTCGATTCTATCCGTATAGTACAGGAATCATTAAGGGGTAGATGTTACTTTCGAAAATAAATGTGTCGTTTGAATGTCATTGGTCGTAGCGGTGTATTGGCAAATATGAGTAAAGGTTAAGGGAACTGATTTATCTTGCGTGCAGGTGTGACTTTCGTCTACAGATGTATTGATTTTTTTTAGTTGTAATAAATTAAATCGATTATTCAAATGTAAAGTAAACAAATATAGAGAATAAATGCATGGGAGATATTGACAATTTGTCATAGTTTTTTATGAGAGTTTTTATGCAATAACATAAAGGAAGTTTTACTTGAGTTTCTTAACACGTGTTAGCATTTAAAAATAACACTTTTTTTTAAATACATATGTTACATTGTCTGTATGATGATTCACCATAATGCCCTTCAGATCGAACCCCAATCGTGTTAAATGTCTAAACACATTGCAATTATTCTACTGTAAAACACTCTGAAACTATTCAAGTCAAACATCATTGTTGCGTACGGAGTTAAGCTAATAATCAGATCATTATCAGGTTCCACTCACAAAGCGAAACGTTTAACTCACTCACCCCCATTAATAACTTGTGCATATAATGGACATACTAAGTTAGGGTATCTTTCATTTTTGGAAGGCTCAAAACCAGGGTAAGTGTAGTTGCCCTGTAAAATATCAGGGCAAGTATACTAACCCTAAAAAATCAGGTCAAGTATACTTACCCTAGGGTAAGTATACTTGCCCTAACCGAATGGATACCCTACAACATATACATCCGTAAATTATTTGCTGCCGTGAGTTGCAGGACCCCCGTATTATCCGCTAATTTATCCTCAAACTTATTAGGTCTTAAATTTAACGAATCAAGAAGGGCACCCCAATACACTTATTTTTTTTCAAAAAGTTGTAGAATTACCTAAAACCAACCTCACAATCACAAGCAAGAACAAAATCATGATTGTTAAACATTGAAATATTGTGAAAAGATGTTCACTTTTTTCAATCCATCTGGGCTGTTTCTCCTTTTCCAGACAGTTTTGAACAATGAAGAAAACCTTTTGCGAAAACTGTATTCACCTATCATATATCACGAAAAAAAGTTTATTAGATGATTTCAAGCACGTTTAAACACTTTAAAACTAAATATGGGCGCTACACACACTCCCATATGAAATAAAAACATCACCGTTCTCGTTCAAATCCTTGATTACTGCAGCCTCCATTTCCGACCTCAAATGCTAAATAAGAGCCTTGCTTTTAGTTTGAAATGTGTGGGTGTTTTGTTTTGTTGTGTTAACTAAGATTTTATCCGCATCTAACCACATGCACATGGATTAAAATTATCAGGATTGAGGGCAGTCTGTATTAAAAGAAGAAGAAGTACACATTCCGAAATTTTGAAAATTATTCCAAAAATGTCATTTTGCGTTCTGATTTTGTTGCATAATCGATTTAACTACTAAGTGGCGGCGCGAAGTCAATCTCAAATAAGTGACGTCGATCGATCGATGCATGAGTATGTATGAGCAACGTTCGCTATATAAGACATTCAGACTCTTAACTAAAGTTCGACTCACTGTGCCCATCACCTCATTTGAGCTTTGGAAAAGTTATGGTGCAGACAGGATAACAAATCATTTATTATAATTTTATATGATAACAATATGTCATTTTTATGTTTACTTAAAAAGCCGATTAGAAGCATAAGGTTAACACTCATAAGTTGAACTAAATGAAATATTTAAAAATTCGAAAAGAAAGGTTTGCCGATATATGTGTTCTGCGAACATTAAACCGATCTTGTTCTCAAACTGAAACTGGTCTATACGAGTTACAGAAAATTACAACATCCCACTTGTTTTGAGGTAGTGGCAATAAAATTGCATTAACATGCATTGTATCACGTATATACACAACATTGTTTAACCACCTTTAAACAACATTACAATTACGAACTACAATGAAATAATGGTTTTGAACATTTATATTTTGCTGAAAGGTGTTCATTTTTTCCAAGCCAGCTTGGCAGTTTTTCCTTTTCTAGTCATCTAGGAACAGAGAGGAACACTATTTGCGCAATCTGAATTGCTGTATATAACTAAATTATATATTATATTGCAAATAACAGTTTATTAGACATTTAGAAGCAAGTTAAATCAATTTTGAAATAATAATTATCGCTATAATTGTCAAAAATATAGAAATCAGCCAAAAATGTGGTCTTCAATCTGCTAAAATCACTAAGCTAGAACGGATTTTTACACAATTTCAGCCAGCTAAAATTTGGTGGTTAACACCTTTTTGGAGGAACAGCTCGTGAGGTGCTCTTAACATATACAATCCCATTATATACATTCATGTCCAGGACTAGAAAATCTTCACTGGCGTTAACCAGGTTCACCAGGTTCACCTGGTTAACCAGTGAAGCAGGTCAAACATATGGTTCGCTATGTTCGCTACGTTCACCAATGGACCGAGTCTTTACACCGTTCGTTAGGTTCGCCAGGTTCACTAAAGCATAAGCCAAACATAACATACATAATTATTGCGTCACAATAGGTTTCGAAGTTAAATGCCATGTGTTGTTTACGTCACACCGTTTAGCATTCGTGACGCAAAAATCAAATTAAATATTTACAGTGGGTGTTTTCTATAGAAAATGGTATCACTTATCAATATAAAGTGAAGAAAAAGAAAAATACAAGAAAATTATAAGAAGAATTTATACAGAGATTAAGATACTAAGAAGATAAAAGGATAAAACATTATTAAAGCACACATTTACAAAGTTTACATATGGTGTTTCTTTAGTTTCTTAATGAGTTGCCTAAAAGAACATTTGAAAAAAGTATACCATATATTTATGAAATATATGACAAGTATCTTAATTGAATTATGAAATATGTGTTAATGTTTTATTTAAAATAATTATACTATTAACTTAAATCTATTTAGATAATGAAAATGAAAACAAATACTAATTTTTATAATAAAAAAAGGAAAAAATAATATTTCCAATCTAAATGAAAAGGAACAAATATATATGTTTTAACCGCTTATGCTATAATAAAAATAGCTGATGAACCTAGCGAACGTAGCGAACCAGCATTGTGCTACCGTTCACTGGTGAACCTAGCGAACGTAGCGAACCGGTATTGTGCTATCATACACTGGTGAACCTAGAAAACGTAGCGAACCGGTATTTTGTTATTTCATTGGTGAACGTAGTGAACCGGTATTGTGCTACAATTAACTGGTGATACACCGAACATGCACCATGCTTTTATATAGTCTATCATATGTGTTTGGTGAACCCCGGTGAACATATTCGAGTTCTGGACATACCTCATTATGTAGAAACCTATCAAATCAGCTTCTTCCTCTGCACCATTAAGCTATTTGGAACGCCTTAGCAGTTTTCTGCCAAGCAGCCCAATGCATAGCCTTGTTAAATGGCAAATGTAAACATGGCTCGCGTCAAAGACTCGGGACCGGGTCAACGGAATTTCAAGGTCGCTATAGACATACGAGTTTTATTGAAATATTATTATATTTGGAACTGAACTTTTGATTTGATATTTTCCTTAGTTCAATACGGCTATAACCTTTCGGGTTCAATGATTGCAGATTAAAGTGATGTGAATGAAAGGTTAGTCGCATTTCAATCAAAACGTTTAGCTTAGCAATTGAGATTATTCGCTAAATAATTTAACTTTAAACTTCAATTAAACTACTATTTTAATTCTCAACAGGTTATTGATACTCAACAGTATCTAGAACAGAAGTGCTTTTCTATACTTCGATCTCTCTCTCTCTCTCTCTCTCTCTCTCTCTCTCTCTTTTCTAGTTGCATATCAATCAATTTAAGTATCTATACATGCTCTTACTCTCATTCGCGTAGATCTTACCGTCTTTTTTTTTCCATTTATAAACACTGTTGAAATCGTGCTTAAAATGATTGAGGACGAGTATTCGATACATATATCAAACGTTTATTACTTTAATAGCTAAGAAGGGCACTTTACGATCAAATCAGGTGTTCCTCTTTTCTTGTAGCTACAAAACATTACATGTAAATATGCAAGCCAAATGTGGAACACATGTTGTAACTAGAACTCGTGAAGTCTTCTTCAGCTAATACGGTAAAATATAGTACAAATATATATATATAAGCACACGTTAAACTATTTATCTTACTCAATCAGATATTGGATAATATGCAACCGCTGAGAACATATAAACAAGAATTGTCATCGATAATTAATTTGTATGATACATTTGTTTTAATAAGTTGTAAAGCCAGTGTGTGGCGTTACTTCTTTATATTTTGCATATTGCCTGTTTAGTTGAGAAAAACGCTCGTCGCTCGTCGCTCGTAAGATTATAGCTCGTCGCTCGTAAAATTATAGCTCTTGACGGCCATATATAAAGGGCACCCCACTATACATTTTTTTAAAAGTTGTTAAATAACCTTAAAACAACATTACATTTATGAGCAACAACAAAAGAATGTTTTTGAAAATTAAAATTTTGCAAAATGGTGGTATTTTTTTTCCTAGCCATCTGGGCTGTTCCGCCATTTCTAGCCAGCTTGGAACAGAAAAGGAACATTTATTGCGAAAATTGAAATGATGAATATAACTAAATTACCTATCATATATTATAAATAACAATTTATTATACAATTACAAGCAGGTTTAATCAATTTTGAAATAATAAACCTCAAAAATTTTCACGACGAGGAAATTATTCAAAAAGTGTTTCTCAATCGGCTTAAATCTCCAAACTAGAATTAATTTTCTCAAAATGTCCATACCAGCTGGAGTTTGATGCGGAACAGCTTTTTGGGAACAGCTCGTGAGGTACTCTTCATATATGACCATAATTCGTTGTTCTTGCACGCTGCAGCGTATTAAATCCACATGAGATTTTATCTTCACCCTTACGCTTACTCAGGAATTAATTTCACAAAAGGTCGGCATATAAATAGTAAATTATACATAAGCCACCAACTTGGGCTAAAGAGCTATTGAATTCTATCTATGCATCCACAAACTACATGTAGCTAAAAAACATCGTATAGTCACTTGCTCTTTACCCTCGCGTTTAATTCCTTCTCATCCTTTTGTTATTCCTCTCCTATTCCTCTTCTATATATACTTCCGAAATCACATTTTATTTCTTATGTTTGTTTTAATCATATTTCTCTCCTATTTAGCTCCTCTTTGAATAGGTTTTTTAATGGTGGCCCATTAAAATATACTTTGTTTTTCTGGTTATCTATATTCCTCTTTATTTGACAAAATCGAGCTGCTGCGAAGTGAAATTTGTTGTTTAATCCAGAATTATCGTTAATGTGGTTTTAAAAGGAAAGGTTGTGCATCATGTTTTTACTATATTGTTCCCGTTCATGTTGTGATATATATTACGTTTTAAACCAGGACGAGACAATTAACTTTGCTATTATTATGGGGGGGGGGGAAACAAAGATAGCAAATGTAGCAAAACTGTAAACGAATATAGTCCTATCCATATAGATCTACGGTAATTTGTTAATTTCATGCTCAAGCAACATATAGAGCCAATATCAAAACGCAGTTTTTATTGACATTGCAAAATTTAACTTGACCTAATCTGATTAAATTATATTGAGTGACGATTCAATATATATGCAAGATAATGTATGTTATTGGTTTCTTTTGAATGAGGCATATATTAATGTATATTTATAAATATATGTACTGATATATATTATTGTTTTAAAAATAAGCACATGACCACTGCAATGATACATCATCAAGAGGCAACGAGTGCACAATGTCATTGATAACGAACACGCCCCCTTACAATAAAAAAAAAACATTCGTACACTGATTCAGCATATAATATCACAATGGTATAAGAGCATTGCAAAAAACTTATTGTTTTTAATTTGATAATGAAATGATCAATTTAAAAAAATAAAAATGATTATCCTGTGAATCTTATGTACGTAATATAAAAATATATTTCAGTTAAATAGTTGTATTATTTGTATTGAATGGGATAAAAAAAAACGGATGTTTTAGCGATTTTATATGAATGTAAATTGAGGATTTATTCGGAAATATAATTTGACATAAAAAGACAGCTATAAAAAATATACAACACAATGTTTTTGATCCGGTCTGCAGCCTTTTTGGGTGAGTGAAACATAAAGTAAAGACACATACATTTTATTTTACATTGATTTTATATTGATTTTTATCAGAGCTGTGGAATCATATAATTTCCTTCAAGGAAAATCATAAAACTGTTTATATGACAAGTCAATTCAGATGTTGTCAAGCTCATAGTTCCAAAAGTACCGGCTTGTTTTATTTGAGGACCTTAGATTTTTTTGGATTAGCTGCTAATAGACTAGGACTCCTGGTCCAAGTCATTTGACAAAAACGAATGGTTACATCGATCAAGTATAAGCAGTATTTCAGCGAGATAATGGTGTTTCATGATGATCTATTTATATCATGTTTAGAGTTGATAAAGACCACACCATGAACTGCTCCTACAATTTTTTTTTCACATACAAACTTTCTAAATTATTTTCTATCTCAAGAGATTTAAGGTATATCTCTTTAAATAGTGTTACACTCTTTACAAATTAATTCGAAATTCTATTTCAATTTGATTCAGGGATATTAAAATAGGCATGTTAAACTGAAATATATGTGAAAACTGGCCCTATAGTATTCCTATATAAAATTTAAAAGTTACTTGTCATCCTTCAATTCCAGGCATCCTTCTAATAATCACACAAGCCACTTCGATAACCGCATCACAAGACAACTCCCAAAATGAATATTACGCCGCCAACGACCCCTCAAACACAACATCCGCCGATCAATCCACTACTGACGCCCAAACCACTGACGTCACAACTGACGTCTCTACAGCGGATATGACGTCAGACGTCACAACGGGTGATGTGACGAGTGATGGGACGTCGATGATGACGAATATCAACACGGGATCGACGGTACCGGGTACGACGCCGAAGGATGACTTTGATAAGCACGGTTTGTGTTCATAATAGTCAACAGTTAATATTTAATCACGTCAGATTTTTTTTCATTTTATTTGAGATATAAAAGGTTAATAACAAACCAAATATTATAGTTCTGTATTTAATTTCCATATATATTGAAGGCTTAATTGTTACATCAATTGGGTGCTGATTCAGAAAAAAAATATATATACAAGTTCACAGTTTCCCGTCAAAAGAGGGGCTAGCTCTCTGTCAGTTTGCTGTTATGTCAATATGGAACCGGTCAGTTAATTATTATAAAGTTGATAACATCAAGGCGTTCATCATTTGTATAAACATACACGTTTGCTTTTTAAAAATTATATCACATTTATATTATCAGTTGGTTAACTCGCGGGATCAATTTGTGATATGTTTCTTATACATTCTGTTTCAGAGAGGGCTAAGCTGATAGCAAGTATAGTCGTTCCTATGACAATCATCATTGTGCTTCTCTTGTTATTTATATGCTATCAACGGTTTCAAATTAAGAAGTGAGTATAATTAATTTCAATATCTTACTTTATAATCCAGATCAATTAAATATACAATCAAGACCATAACACTTATTCAAACCTTTGTAAATATGAGCACGCTTTTAACAATGCATTTTTGTATGCTATTCACATTTTCACCACCTTATGGTAACATCCCAACAAAAATGAATACAGCCCGATGAAATGTATAACATGTGATTGGTTATCTTATAATTTAATCTACTGTTGTTAGGTATTCTCCTCGACCATATGAAACCATTTAGACAACTCCGATTTGATTTACACAATTGCTAAAAATGGTAAGCAAATTGATTCTACCACATTTCCTGATTAATAAGCAATGTACATTAGCCATACAAATTAAAATGCCATGTATATATATTCCTATAATCCCTATATTGTCCCTTTCAATTTAGAATAAATCCCAATCCAAAAAAAATGAATATATATGAAAAAAAAATGTGTTGTAAAGGCCAACGACGAGTTATCATCAGACGGTAATGAAAATAAATAATCAAAGAAGTTCTGAGCAAAACTGTTTTTTGCATCGTTTCTGTTAAATTTTCATCTTCATTTTACAATTTTTTTTTTTTTTTTGAGATTTATAGATTCTTTATAGCACAATGAAAATTACATGTTATAATTCTCAATGAAATTCAAAGTTGAAAGCAAGTAATAAACAAGACTGTCCTAAGACAGTGTGCCACGGTTTGCACACACTTAATATTATTGCATATTATAACGATTAGCCTATCTAATATTCAAAACATAATGAAAACTCACCAATGTATTCTTAAATATAATTGTCTGTTTTGTATGTATCAAAAAAATAATAATAATATATTGTCATGTTTTTTTATTTATTTTCAGATTGAAGCCAAAGTACGAAGTGATGTAGATTTCACAACAATCATCGATGATGAAACGCAACTAGGACGCACATACATGTATACGTTTAATTTGAACAATTTTCGATGTTTTGAACTCAGATTTGTAACAAATTAAACGTTGTTTGATGCTCAAAAACATAAATTTATCGATTGGTAGATGTTTTGTATTTATTTACATCGATGTCTTTTTCGGCAATAACCTCCATTTTCCCCATGTATTGTAATCAGTTTTGATTAATTGTCCTTGCTGCAATATGAACTTTTTGCCATAATGTTCGGACACAAAGTGGTCAAACTATCAGTATTTTTATTTGAAATATTTTTCAGGCATATTGATCTATTATTACAGTCATGTTTTTGGTGGTCGCCATATAATGTAGAATATCATGTATATAACAGAAAAAAATGACTAAAAAAATTTGACATTTATTTGACAAATTTCATGGTTGAATCAAGATAAGATAAGGTTCGAATTAGGGCTCATTATCATATTCAGTAACAAATAACTCGGTATAAAAACTATAAACATTACACATACACAAATTGCATTCAATACAAATTGAAGAAATAAAGGAATGTAAACAAGAGAATAGTGTCCAGCACTGATTTAAAACAACTTACACTTGTAAATGAGTCTAAAAAGAAAATTAAGTTACTTTAGATGATTTCGCTCATAAAATATTAATTCTTAAAAATACAAAACACAATATGAAAATACCTATAATGGTAGGACACTGCATACTTAACATGTAAATTTCAACATCAATGATAGTATATTATATATATTTGCATAATAACTTGCATAGCTCTGACTAATTTCTTCATTCAAATATATTCTAAAAACTTGAAAAAAAAACTACATTGTATATATTTTATTGAAGATCATTTTATAAAGAAATAATAAGACCGTTTGATTTTTTTTTTTTGAATAAGTGGGCAGTAATTCTTTGTAACCGAGTAATTCTGTATATTATTATTAAATGTACATGTACATGTATGGACTATTTGATTTCTTGATGAAGTATGTAGTTTTATCAAATAATCCCTAACATACAATGTTCACATATTGTATTCACAAGTATATGTTGTAACAAAGAAATATATTACACCGCATCATTTCTAATTGCGTAGTTTGATAAAATGCTATGATTTATACAGACGATGGCTTCAAATTATCGGTTTAGTTTTGACTATTTGATGCAGCGTTGGAGCACATGACATGGAAACGATAATTTGAGTGTGGTTTGATATATCAGACTAGTTTCGAATTTCGTAGAACACATAAATAATGGGGTGACAGCCACGGGGTTAAACCTCGATATCTTCCCAGATCATAAGTTAGAGGAACCTACAAATTAAATGCATTATAACACAAGAGTATACACTGATAATATCAAGTATACATAGGTAATTTCGAGGGAAAATCAAGATTATCGAGCAGTATTTGGAAATACTGGAGCTTTATTCATACACCCTCGAAAAAATTACCGAGGTAGATTTCTGGCTTATGCTACATCCGTAACACCCTGCCGTTTAATGATATTACCAAACTTCTGGAATCAGTCAACCTGATTCTCTTTGTATAAAGATAGGACTCTTATTACGGCCATGATTTCCCTATTACAGGGCGTCGTGGTAAAGACAATGGCCGGGAGAGAGTGGTAACGTTATGAATATCTACGCACAAAGTTACAATTTCTTTACCCGTCTGCAGTTTTTTTCAATCGAATGAAATCAAGCGTTTCCAGTAACAATACCCCCTTTTAACCTTGACTTTAACCATATACAAGGGTCTCATGATAATGAAAATCACCAGGAGAGGGCGGTCTGAGGTAACTGTTTGATAAAGCTTGTCACAGTTGACAGTCGAAAAACGAATAAATGTTTTTAGGGATAAAAAGGCCCGGTCAAATAGCAGCTACAGGGCGCCGTGATAAGAAAAATGGCCGTGCGAGATTGGGTGATGGCAATTTCTAGCATAAAGTGGTCTACAGGGCGTCGCAGTAATGACTTGGAAAGAGCTCTACAGGGCGTCGTGATAAGGAAAATGGCCGGGCGACAGCGGTCGGCGTTTCTTGGGCGAAGGTGGATACATTGGTTGCACGGTTGACCACGGGGTGGCGTTAGTGTCGATCCATCGGATAACTCGCTCAGCTTGGAACTGGATAACAGAGAAATTTAGATAAATTAATGGAACTGAAATGAAAATGAAGCGCTCGAAATCAAAAAATCACACCATCAACAGCCCGATCTATAAACTAAATGATTTCGCTTTTTATAAATGCCAAATTATTGTCATGGTGCTTACATAATTTATGAACATACACACAAGGAGCTTGAGCATCCTATGTTAACAAACCTGGAGTTGATATCTACTTCAAAAGCACATTCCAAGCACATTTTCGAAATCACATATAAACAACCGGTTTTGGAGAGTTTAACAAAACCACATTCTTCGTGGAATTAACTACTTTATTAAGCTATCAAACCCTGAATACATTACATACAGTTGATTCTGGTCATTACCTGACATATTCTCAGCAATGCCAAACAATCGTCCTCAGCCCGATGTGCTTCGCGCATGCGCTGTCCAAAAACGCGTTCGTAAATGTCTCCCAGTTTATAGGAGGGACGTTTTGATTGGTTGCTGGTATTATTGGCTTTAATGGCTGATGGTGGGGCCGATTTAGATGAAGGACTGGTTGTGCCTTGATTGGTTGATGGCTTCGGTTGAGAATGGTTTGTGTTTGCTAGCTTCCTATCTGAACATGTACTATTGTTCTCATGACCAACTTTGATTTGAGGGGGCATTGAATATGTTTTGGTGTTCTGACGTTTAGAACAATTTTCATGTGGAACACTTTGTGATGTTGCAGTGCTAGTCAATTCTTTGTGTGCATTAGGAGTATTGCTTGAGGTAGCAGTATCTGAGATAGAGAAGTTAGCATATTTATTTTTTGGAGAACTTGTTTGAGGTTTGCCCTCGACATTTGATTCAATTTCCAAGCGATCACTTTGGTTTTCAGATTGTTCTGATTGACTCGTGGATTGATCACAGGTTACATCGTTTTCAAACTGGGCTTGTGCTTTAAGCAGTAGTTCATCTGGAATACTGGAGCCCATTTCTAGGCTTTCCGTTTCACCACAATTACCTAGTTTTGTCTCTTCTTTCAATTGCTGGTCCTTTAAAAAGTGGCTGTTATCATGTGACTGATAAACATCACTGCTGATTTTCGGAACTTTAGAGTGATTCGACTCCACGAATTCCAATTTGCGTTTCACGCCGCCATGACTGTCATGTTGTGAGAGGCTATTGCTTCTTATAGGAGTGCTTTGTAGGAAATTAATTTCCTTTCGTGTAGGTGAGCTAGGATTCTCGGATTGTAAATCTGCAGTTTGCTTAGAACTTATTGGTTTATCAACATCAGTCTGAATATGATTCCAATCACTTTTAAGCTTGAATGACATATCTGCAGAATTTTGATTGATGGTTTGTTTGACATTTGATTGATCGCTTATTGATTGATCGCTTATTGATTGATTACTCTCAACATCATCCAGGTCACGAAACATTATCAAACTATCAGCGCACATCGTATACGGTGAAAATTCCTCCTCAATGCCTTGTAACTCACTGCGCATGAGCGGGAAATCGAACCGACTTCCGTTGTGCGCAATGAGACAAACAGGTGCCTCGTGGCGGGCGATAAATGAGCGCAGAAGAGAAGCGAGGTCATGGTCGAAATCTTTTTGTTGGTACAGGAGGTCGTTGTGAAGCCCTGTGTGGTGAAAATAAAGATATATTGTAATTAGAATGGTCTTACATCTAATAGAATGGTTCGATTGTTTAGCCATTATCTAGTTTGACATACATGTAGAATCTTTACTTGTGATCTCGAGCAATATCCAGGACTTCCCATTCCTTTTTCGAACTGATTTCTGGAGCTTTTGCATGACTTCAAGGACTATATTATTACCGATTAAGGACTATATTTCTTAGGAATACTTTAACAATCTATTCAATGTTTTACTTTATAATATACCCGTTATATGTGCGGCCGAGGGTTCGATTTGTTTCATGGGATACACGCACAGCGTCAATTTATCGAGAACGCGAATGGACGACAGCCGCGATGCATGCTCCAACAAATTCCTGTGCACAGCTACAAGACTCAGTTCGGTCACACGTGGTCGTAACCCTGTAAAATAGTTCAATGGTAAAACATAGGCATCAGAGATGCAAAGCCCCCAACCTAGGCCAAACAGTTTTTAACACAAATATTTATGGATTTTAACAAGCCAGAAAAAAATATCTTTCTCACAACGTTTCCTCACATCTTACTCACAACGTCTTTCTCACAACGTCTTTCTCACAACGTCTTTCTCACAACGTTTTCTTTCAACGTCTTTCTTTCAACGTCTTTCTCACAACATCTTTTTCACAACGTCTATCTCACAACATCGTGTTCACACCGATGCCCAAACATATTTGTCCACAGCGTCACGATATATGCACAATCTTTTTCTATGTTCTATGCTCAGACCGCCGTACAAATACCCCCAAAATATCTCAAATTCGTCAAAGTTCAGACCCCGTTATTTCGACATTTTTTGGTCGATCAAACTGAAACCTCGACGTTGCACACCTGCAATATATATTATTTTACTCTGTGACGTTTCAGAACGCTAGAACAAAGATTTTATAACAAAGTGCCGCGGACAAACTGCTGTACAAAATATCCCAAAATATCTCAAATTCGTCTAAGTTCAGACCCCCGTAATTTCGACATTTTTTGGTCGATCAAACTGAAACCTCGACGTTGCACACCTGCAATATATATTATTTTACTCTGTGACGTTTCAGAACGCTAGAACAAAGATTTTATAACAAAGTGCCGCGGACAAACTGCTGTACAAAATATCCCAAAATATCTCAAATTCGTCTAAGTTCAGACCCCCGTAATTTCGACATTTTTCGGTCGATCAAACTGAAACCTCGGCTTGCACATTTGCAATATATATTTATTCACTGTGTGAAGTTTCAGAACCCTAGGACAAAGACTTAATACCAAAGTGCCGCGGACAAACTGCTGTATAAATATCCCAAAATATCTCAAATTTGTTTAAGTTCAGACCTCAGTAATTTCTACATATTTTGGTCGATCAAACTGAACCTCGACGTTGCACATTTGCAATTTATATTCTTTCACTGTGTGAAGTTTCAGACCAATAGGACAAAGGCTTCATACCAAAGTGCCGCGGACAAACTACTGACTATAAAATGTTAACAGACGGACGGACGGACAGACGGACTGGGGGATAGCAATAGCCCTCAGCCAAATTGGTTGACTGGGGGCTTAAAAAATAGTTTTAAATAAAAGGAAATACAGGACCTCAGTTCCTCAAAGAATAGGTGACGTTAAACGTAAAAGTGCATATTAATTAATGACTGAAGGGTCCCGAGTTAATAAAGTACATTTGCCATTAGATTTTAAAAGCCATGTCATATCAAGTTCTGAAAATGAAAAGTACAATAATTATAATTTATAAACGAGTAACTTATATCTACCTGGTCCAGACAATCCAGTAGACTCCAGATCCATGAATATAAATGTTTTTATGTTGGACATGGCTGTAACAATGGTTATTCACTGAAAAAAAAGAACAAGCATGTGAGTAAAATTGACTTAAAACTGCAATATGTTTGTAGATGTGAATGATCAGATAGTGTGGCATATACAATGCTCATGATTTTTTTTCATGACCTTGTTATTGGCGGTAAACTGTATATTAATGCCACTTTTTAAATAACAAGTATTCAGTGAACACGAACAGGCCCCAACGCCCCCAAAGTCGTTTTCGAGTATTTCAGAAGTCTCTATGACCTTCCGTTCAAAAGTTCTA
>LQRL01105495.1:36588-47926 GCA_001703475.1 Hydroides elegans | reverse complement strand
ATGGTAAACATATTTTTCGAACACCGGGTGCGAGAAATGGAAGTGCCGCTGCAACCATCCCACAAGCAGTGGCTCCAAATATGCCGAATATAATTTTCCCCTTTGTACTCAGTTTGTAATCCCTTCCTTCTGTTAACATAGAATCATAATGTATCTGTGCACAAGCGTCACAGGATTCACTTTTATTTTTCTCAGTCATTTTGACCTTAAAAAGACGAAAACCCAAAAACACGTGCTTTTGTTTACACCGGATGTTTATATGTTGAAAACTGGTACCTGATTACAATTTCGTCTCAAATCAAATACGAAAATCAGATTTTTTATTTCTAACTTTTTAAAAACTTATTCAAAACATCACTTTAGCAGGGCAAATCTCCCCAAGAAGGGAAAACTACAAGCGTTATAAAAGCCTCCATAAACGAATCTTGTATCTTTCGAATGACTTAGTAAAGTAATTGACATCTAATTTCAAGAAATCCAATTTTCCACACCATTTTACATTTGTATGATATATATGACTTCAGATATAAACAGGTCATGCCAGCCGAAATAATGATCACGGCGACCTTTATAGTCATAAACATACATTTATATATTTCCTTATCTGTTATACTTGAAATCATTCGACAAAATGTTCCATTGAAAATTCGTTTATATGTTTAACTAAAACGTTATTTGTGGGTTAAAAGTTTTGAAGAATAGCGATAAAACATATTGCAAAAATGTCCACCCTTTGCAATTTCCATCAACACTTCTATCTTCTCTGTGGATTATTATGTCAAGCCTCGTCCATGTTTGATTGTATGAAAGTTTTATCATCATCATAATATCCAGCCCGTATCTTCTTATTGTCGTCCGACTACAACCTTTACTATTCTGTAGTTTTCTACATGATGACAATGTGCGGAAAATTGGGGGTGTTTATGAGTTTTGAGTATGTCATGAGACTTTTATAAGTATTGCATGTGAGTTTATGCTACATATCCCGATATTAACACGAAAACACGTGCATGCATTCAATTAAATTTAGCTTGGAAGGAGGCAATTGAACCAGCGCGTTTATATATATATATACAGATGTGCAATTTTCTGAAGATCAAAATCAAAGCGCTATGTGGACCGAATACAGTTGAACATGCTAAGGGACATATTTAGCACTAAAAATCAAGACCCTGATATTGGTGTATTAAACACTATGAAGAAAATCAAGATACAAGCCAGACAATCACAGCAGGTTATTTATGACTTCTGTGATACTATTCACAAATGCAAAAACTGCCCTTGCATTTGGTAAATAGTGTACTTCCAGTGGCAAATTACACTATTTTACACTATTTTACTTCCGTTTGTATGTCCACATCGCGGTCAGGACCCAAAAGATAGCAATCACAATAACGACACCAACGGTAACCTTTCCGATCGCAATCAGGAAAAGCCAGAATGGATCAAAATGGCCGACGACAACACATGTACGATATTGACTATGAGGATTACGTCAACATATTTAGGTACGTCACATAAAAATTGTAGGTTTACAACTTGAAGATTTTATCACATCATGCAACGTTATCGTAGGTAAAATTCTCGTTTATGGTACCGATTCAACAGATCATGATAGGACAATTAAAATCGTTCTTTACCAAAAAGAGAAATATTTCTGCGCCCCAATGAAAACAAACGAGATTCGACCTCTCTATCAACAAAATATCTGCAACGATTTATATGTATGATCAATTACCTATCTCGCTTCGTAGATAACAATAGGGACAATCATTCATTGTTCGTGAGCTGCATAATGACAAATTCGCTTGGTCTTGGGAAGAACGAAACCAAGAAGCTTTCGATGATCTCAAGAAAACCCTAACCGTTCCACTAGTGTTGTCATTCTCTGGATGTGAAAAAGCAACTTTGACAAGTGATTAGTCAAAATCATGATTGGGTTTCGCCATTTTGTAAAATTATTAGCCCGTAGCCAATGCATCTCGATCCTTGACAGAAAATTAAATCAAATGTGATTAGATTGAAAAATAGATTGTGAGTATTGTTTTTGCTCGCATAAAATGTCAAGACTATATTTTTGAGAAGAAGCTTACTGTTGAAACCGACCACAAGCCTCTTAAATTTTTTTTTAGAAACTCGATTTCCAGAGTACCCGCACGACTTCAAAATATGTTACTCGAACAAAAGTATGCCATCATCATTGCTTAAAAAAACTATGTACCTCGCGGAAACACTTTCGCGTGATTAACTCAAATACGAACGTTCAACATGTGAATCGCAGCATCACAAGATTATGATCTTTGGGATTCCTATTTCTCCCCAAAAAACCGAAGAGTTAGTATCTGAAAACAAATTCTGACGAAACCCTTATTCGAAATTATCATCCAATATATTTCATGGAAATCGGCCAACAAAAGCTCCTTCGTGACTTATACAATATTACCAATTTTGAGATAAACTCAATGCTGATGACGTAACTGTGATGAGAGGCAGCAAAATAATCGAACCGACCTCACCGTGGCTTTATCATGTCGCGACATATTAGTTTGAATAAAGCAAAATGGTGTATTTAATCGTTATGGATTCATATTCCGGTTGGTTTGAATCCAATACCATCATGACGAGTGAAACACCATTTTGTGACCCATTGAACGCCACAAGTTTTGATAAGTGACAATGCCCGTCAATTTCTTTTACATGAATTTGAAGAATTTTCTCAAAAGTGTAATGTTAAACATACCACCAGTTCATTCTTATTACTCTCAAACCATATCTGTCATAGAACCTGTAACAACAGCAAATAATTAACTCATTTGGCTTGAAAATATGGCTCCAATGTTTATTTTGGTTTGTTATTACTCAGAAATTCTCCGAGGGATGTCCATATGAAATCTCCTTCTGAACGTTTTTCCCATAAAACTATCATTCCCCGACTCACTCCAACATCCGCCCTGAAACCGATAATAATTCATGGTGTACCAGAAAATTCGTTTAAATCTCGCAAAAGAATTATTACCATGACCATACAGATTGTCGAATTCCTGAACTCTCCGTGAATCTAACTGTAAGATCACAGTCAGATACAAATTTTGAACAACAAGGTGGGATTACTGAATTTGTTCAGATTACCTTTCGCATATTGCACAATCAGTTGATAAAGATAACCGACCCAAGTAAGAAAGCCATTTGTTACCGTATCATAAAATACGATCCACCATCTCCAACTACCCGAGGTAATTCCGAGTGTACCAATTCCGTACAAGGATGGGTAAACAGAAAGTGACAATGTTGACGACTTTGATAAAGTTAAACGTGTCATTGCCATTCCTTGAAAAGCCAGAAAGACATTACAAATGTTTCACGAAGTAGTATAATAAGAAAATCGAATCCAAAGTATGCTTAAATGTGTAAAAGAGAAGGAAACATGCCCATTCATATAGTAATTGAACATTAAAAGTGATATAAATGTTCTTAAATAGTTCTTATCGAATTCCTAATGATTGATTTCATATAAGTTTAGTTTTTAGTTACTTTAAATAGTTTGAGGCTTATGTCTAGTTACACTAGCCAACAGTCAATTTGTGACTGGGGAGAGATCATGTTTTTTAAGCTAATTTTGGGTCACTGATTACGGATCTGATGTCCAAAATGCCCTATCGGGTCTGATTTTTTTTCTATCGAGAGCTGAAAATTTTCGACAATTTCACGATTTTAAGGCGTTTAACGGTTTTTTCACCATAATTAGACATTTTGAGCTTTCCGGTGTTGCGTGGGAATTTACCTCAGTGGGAAATTACCTCAGTTCGCTATATTTTCTTTATAAGGGGTTGCTGCTCATTTCATTGAGTGTGAGGCAAATTCCCATGGTCTGATATCGAGAAATTTAACGAGAATTTATTTGCACAGTGGAATAGGGGCGAGGACATATATTTACATTTCGGATCAATTTGTTGTAAGAAAAAGCCTTATGACTTTACAACAGTTAATTTTGTCAGCCCATATTCAGATGAATTATTTCCCATAAAATCACATATTCCAATGCTTATTTTAGAAATTTATACACTTTTTATTCCCTTTAAATTTATCATGTAATCGATATTGGTAATTTATCTAAAGAACGTCGTTTGTCTTTGATGCCTTTTCATGAAATCTAACCATCACAGAATTACCAGTTAAAAGTGAAATGATGGTATTTGGTTACTAATTTTAAAGCATGGAGGTTCACTTTGATTAGCATTCATCGAATATCAGACATAATACATAAGTGATAAAAGGCAAATATTTCCTTTCAGCTATATTTTTCAAAGGTCCCCATGTTCCCACAGTAACTGCAATTGCTGTTCACGAGTGCCTATTTTTAAAATTTCAATCAACTATACACTATATATTGATCTTCATAGGCATATTATCAAGTCATATGATAGACTTTGTGTTTAAATCGGCTCATAAATAAACATAACACGACAAGAAGATGAGGTCTATATTTGTTATTTGTTATATCTGAGAAATTAATAAATGAAATCATCAACAAAAAATACTTATATTAGTTCATAGTAAATCTTCCACAAAATCATTGAGAACGGCTTTTTTAAAACTTAAATTCATATGACAGAGACAAATTCATAAGACAAATCATTAAAACAAATACAGCACCCCATCTCTAATCCCTTTGTAATACAGACAACGACTGATACTGAGGTATTTTACCATGCGAGTCATTTCTCAATTTCTCAGTGCATGGGAAAATACCTCGAGGTAAATTCCCACGCTGAGGTTTGTTCCTACCCAACACCGGATCGGTATTTAAATGGTTTGATCACATAGAGAAAACAAAATACGATATGTAGGGACATTTTATCATGAAATTCATTCACAAAATTGACCATTTAAAACCAAAAATTGATGTTACATGAGCAAAAAAAATCAAAATATTTGTTCTCCGTTCCTAGCGTCATATTTTATGTTGTAAAAAAGTATCCTTGTATCAGCCATAAACCATCACATATTGAACTTTGAATAGATACACTAAAATTCTAATATCCATCGAAATTTTCACTCCAGCCAACATTAACTCATTTACCAAAAATCAAAATTTTGGTCATGGCCAATGAATATAACATATGGTTAAATACAAGTTTCAAAACTAAAAAGGGTACTTTAAATACACCTTAGATTATCAAAAAGGGAATACATTCTTAAAACAATTTTGTTTTACTCATGTAAAAACTTATTTTTTGAAGAAACGTGTCATCTCTTAGGACTAGAAAGGCCGAACGGGCTGGTTTGATTTTGGAGTCAGAATTAGATTGGCCTCGCATGTCATAACTTATATTTTTTTATAAAAAATCTATCTATATACCACCGTAGTGAATTATAATCCCTGATACCCTATGTGTCTAGAGTTTGAGCCACACAAATATAAACGAAAACTTTTTGTCATATCCCATAGGTGCTCAAAAATGATGATGCTTCAAATATATCGGTTTCGTGCCTTTTTTAAACGTAGTTTGGTCCCAATAGTAAATTCTAGATTCAGTGTTCCATATAAATACAAATATAATTTAAAAAATATTGTCATGCCTCAAATCATCAAAATATAAAGCGAGGCCCCGTTTTCACGAACTTAAAGACACAAAATGCCATTTTTTTGCATAGATAATTTGATAAACTGGTTTAATTGTATAATGTATATCTAAGTCATAAGTTTGGAGATAATTCATGATGAAATATAATTTTCATGAAGTCTCGATCATAGTTTCACAAGTTTGAAATATGGAAAAAATCGTAAAATTCAACACAAAATGTACAAATTTTGGATATCGATTTTCTCCAAAACGTGACCCGATGGAGAAATTTGGTTTTCATATTCGGTATCAGCGACCCCAAATTTGTTAAAAACACATAATAGTTTGCAAGTCACAAAAAAAAAGTTTCATTTTGTTGGCTAGTGTTATTTATTACTTTTTATTATAGCTGAGCGATAATGCCTTTACTCAATCCAATTGGTCGTTTTCATGACTTGTTCTGTAACGATCAACATTGAATGAAACAAAAAAGAAATATATAGATTTCTTTTCTTGAAAATCAACCCTCTGGGACAAACATTTTGACTATCTAAAATTTAGATAAAGGAACAATCATATATCAGATTTAGTTTACAGGTGGACACAGCGATTTATTCGGTGAAATATCTATTCTTTTGCAATTTCTATCTTGCTGGCATTTTCACCTAACAGAATAGATAAAATATTGCATTTTACATTATTTGTATTTTCCTGGCATTTTATAAGAATAAAAAAAAAACCACTATATAATATGTTTCTAATAGCATAAAAAACTTCGGTTTCAAATAGAAATGGCATTAAGGCATAGAAATATAACTGAGATGCACTTGTTCATATAAGATTTATATAACAAAGCACAAAAACAGTACGAAAAGCGACCTTTATATTATATACCGAAAAAAAACGTTTCAGAATGTAAATGTTTTTTTCTGCTGGCAGATCTGTGCAAAAGTTGCTGGTTCAATATTTTCTTTGTTCCTGGCTGGCAAATTAAGAATAAAATCATTCCATAACTAAAAATAATTATCAGATTTAAAGAAGTTTAGAGTTCATTTCATGCCAAGTGAAGTAAAATTATACATTTTTTTAAAAAATGGCTCGTTGGGTACTACTGAGTTTATGTGACAGTAAGTAGTTTGTCTAGTTAATTTTCAACAAGAATAGCACCCAATGACGCATCTTTTGAAACATGAAAAATGCTTTATTAGACAATTGTAACATACTCATAGAATTAAACATACATTAATTTATTCAATGGCAGCTGAGTTGATAAATCTAATTCAAGTAAAACAGTTTTGCCAACTTTTATATGTTCATAGAAATCGTAAAATTACTGTTTAGTATGCGATTAAAAGAAATTGTGTTTTATCAACAAAAAAAATTGTTAAATGTATTAGAATTTTCAAAATATCCAGAAACAATTTCCTCGAATCTCAAAGCCGGAAACGTTTTTATAAAAGGCATAACAACTGAGATTTGCGTTTGTGCTCCCGTTCTTAATCACTGCATATTTTTAACCCATAATTTAGTCTTAAATATGGTCAGAGGATTTTGTTCTATATTTGGGAATACTTGTTCTCCAAACAATAACAAATATATTATTTACATTAGCATATTTTTGTCTTTAAAAACGTTTTCTTTTCAATCATGCTCCATTTCCATATTTGAGAATGCACATTGTAAGAAAAATATTTCAATCTTTTAAACTACGGTGAATAATCAATCAATTAATTTGAAATCGTTTAATTTGTTCTTTTCATTAAACTAAACAGTTTATTGATATTTTTCTTAAAAATTGAGATAGATTTACGACCCAACCTTACATTATTGCAATATTAACTAAATTTACAATGAATCGGCGCGTGGGCTATAGTTGATAAATTATATCAAATTACAGAGTTGATGAGTACAAAATGGAAATAGGTCTTGGCTTTTAAATAAAAAAAGATGTAGCACTGTGTCAGTTTTTAGTTTTTTTCCTTATAGCTTTAAATTGGTGATTTAACATTTTATAATCGATTTGACCTTATAAACATCCATGTGGCCAGTGCTTATATAATCAGCATAATCAACATTAAGAAGTGTCATATAAAAGTACTAAAATACCTTTGCAAAGTAGCATTTTATTAATGTTTTGTATCTCTGGAGGGAAGGACGAATAGGATTATAAAACTCGAAACAGAAGTAAAATGTAAATGAAATGTTGGATTACTAAGCAAATAAATAATAAAGAGCTTGTGCTTTATGAAAATTTTTGAATAAAACAGCGTACAAAACTCTCGTCTTTAATTAGGATTTCAAAACAAATATGTTTAAGGGTCACGACCGCTATGATGTAAATGAAATAAAATTAATGAACATAGCTAATTGATAATAAAATACAGTCGCGCGCGTTTCTAACCCAACATTGCAAACGCTAAACGTTCACCGCAAAACGCTAAACCACAAACGCTAAACTTTAAATGATAAGCATCAAACGCTAAATGCTAGATGTTTAACGCTAAACGCTTAGCATTAGCTACATAAGCTACCTGTGTGAGCTGTATATAAAAACATCATTTTGAGTGTTTATGATGACAACTAGAATGCCCTGGCTACCAGGAAACCAACCAAATTTTACAAACACCAGTGTTTTAATTATTTTCATTTCATATTGAGCCGCATACATGCAAACCCAATGAACTTCGAACATATACCCGCCCTTATTACGTTACAATAAACGCTACACGATAAACGCCAAACCCTAAACGTTAAACAATAAACGATTAACGCTAAACGTTAAACGATATATTTTGATATTACAAACCCTTAAACGTTAAACGCTTAACGATAGAAAGATTGTAGTGTTAAAACTGCGCATGAATGTACTGACCCGATAGACATTAAAATCACCCTTTTATGAGGACAAAGCTTTTACATCGTAACTTCCAGGTGATATTAGAAACTAAAGGACCCTTCATTGTTTTTTTTTTTTTTTTTCAAAATATTAATCTACGTTGAAAGTTAAAACAGCAATAGAATTTCTTTGAAATTCGGAAAATCATTTTCAAATATTCAAGAAGACTGAACTCAAATGGACTTAGACTGTTTATTATGCTCACTTTAATGAAGGGCACCCCAAGACATATTTTTCAACAGTTGTAAATTCACCTTAAAACAGCTTTATTAAGACAAGCAACAACAAAATAATCCTTTTTAAAAGTTAACATTTTGTGAAAAGGTGTTCATTTTTTCAAAGCCAGCTGAGCTGTTCTTCATTTTCTAGCCAGCTTGGAGCAGATAAGGAACACTTTTTTCTAAAATCTAAATGTTGAATATGACTAAATCACCTGTCATAAATAATATACATCAGGTAAATATACAATTGCAAGCAATAACAACTAATTTGCAATTCATTTTTCTCATTAATAATTCCAAAATTAAAAAATATATATAAAAGGTGTTCCTGAAAATGCTCAAATCTCCAAGCTAGAATGAAATTCCTAAAAATCTCCAAGCCAGCTGGGGAACACCTTCTGTGAGGAACAGCTCGTGAGGTGTTCTTCTATAATATTGACAGGTACACATAGAAATGAATATAAAGAATTTGCCATTCATATACATGTATGCTACCTATATTCTATATTTTTCATTACTTATTATGCTTATCGATTCATGTACATGTGTATTATGAGCGACATTTAAGTTTATAAAAAAAATACATTTTCTAAATAATGGCTTAATAGTATTTATGCTACAGATAATAATGAATAAGAATTTTATCTTTATCATTTATATCATCATTAATTTTGTTATCATTATAATTATAAAAATCATAATGATTGTTATGAACATGTTATCATTATTTCTATATGTTATTATATTTTCAGATTTCTTTCATTATTATTGGAGTAGATATGTATTGATATTCCGATATTTTCAATTATTATAAATTATAATTTCTATCAGTTTATGTATCTTTTTTCTTTTTTAATTGTTACTATCACCATCATCATTTTATTATCAGTTATCAGTTTTACTATAAGTTCAAATTTCTTTGACTATCAGGAATCTAAATATTTTTTTTTGTATTTGTATTTTAACAACTATTCAAACAATCTGTTATGCTGCAAAAGTTTTATTTTCAATATTACGAGATGAATAGCACATGATATACGCAAGATCATAAGTGTTTGTTTCGTATAGAGGTCGCTCGGTCGATTTTGTAGTGGAATTTTAGTGTACAATAAAGCAATAATCGTCGAATACGTAAGATGCTATTATGATTTTATGAACTGTCTGACCATGACAATGTACATAAAATTTGGACAGTGACATATAATGATATCCCTGAAATCAGTGTTGTCACTTGAAAATTGTGTCACATAAAGTAATATGGCAATAAACGATATCCCCGCGGTAGCCTATTTATGCATTCATTATAAATAAGTATATTCTCATCGAATAAAAATGGAATATGTGCAGTAAAATGAGATTTAATCAGCAAGGTTATCCATTTATATTTCAATTTATATATCATATTATAGAAAAACAAAACAATTAACCCAGCTTTTGGAAAAGTTTCACTTTTAAAAATTGTGTTTACATAGAATTGTTTAATCTTGAAAACGATGACGCCATTAAGACAATGAACACCGCGCTGCACTAGAAATTTATTAAGGGACCGGGCTTTCGCATTAACAAAAATCTAAAGAGGTAGTTTTACGCCAAAATATTGAAGAGCACCCCGCGGAGTGTTGCTTAAATATTGATTATATTGATCGTTCAAATATTGCCCTTTAGCTACAATAATATAAGGAAAACCTTTTTCAATATTTTATATTTTCTACTTATTGATTGTAGCCATGTTTTTCAGAGATACATGTTTATAGCTAAGCATGCCTCATTGCAATGAAATTAAAAACCGTTTGGTTAATCAAAAAGTTATCATTATAATTCATATAAGGTGTTCTTTCCAGATTCTAGCTTTTTGTAAGATTCTCACCTTTTTGTAAAACTTTTTTTTTTAGAATTTTGGTTTGGAATATTGCATTTCATATTTCAAATGATTTTATGCATACATTTTACTTCAAACCGTTAGTTCGTGAGGTTAGTTCATTCAAATTGAAAATGACTGAATTATGGTGTTATCTATAAAAATAATTTAACTGGTGTATTTAATTTCGTCTTAATAATGTTTATTTCAGACGTTCTTATTTATCTTCAAATGAATATTGAAAACGTATTCTCAAATATTTTGTTCTTCTTATACTATACTCATGAATTTACATATATTTTGCAAGTAATGAGTAATGCATCAGGTCTTAGAACAAAGACTGCACACCAGTGCGGACAATACATTGGATATAATGTATACGTCATAAAATCAATTTAGTTAGATGCCTATACATCACTCGGTTTGTTTATGAACGTTTCTTTGGAAGAAGGGTTTTTGTCGCATGTTTCATGACAATGTTACTTCGACAACTGATAGCAAATTGAGAAACATGTACATCACTAATGTATTAAATGCAAACCTTTTTATACCCAACGGTTAGAAGATACCGCCACCCGGATAAAACTTCCCTCCAGTTTTGCAAACAAGGTCAACCACCCCTCCCCACGGCTGTTTAGAACTGCCCACTTAGTTTTTTGGTGCCAACTAGTCTACTGTTCATCACAACCCCATTTGGTCCTGAGTCTTTATTTACATAAGCTTGTAATCTGCAGAGTTATGCTATAAAAACGTGTATTTTTCGAAAATTTAACCAACTTTAAACGCATTTTAAAACATT
>LQRL01105495.1:26023-36578 GCA_001703475.1 Hydroides elegans | reverse complement strand
TTGAAAAATTCTTTTTGCAATGATAATTTCAATATGTTATTTCATCATCTTTATATATCGCTAACCCCCTCCAATTCGATTAATGCATGAAAAATGAGTTCGAATATTACCAAATTTTGGCAAATTTTAGTTCTTAAAATTAAGATTTTCCCTTATTTCAAATAAAAGTTTTAAATCGTATTCGGATATGGAAATCAATAGTTTTTATATGGTTGGATTCAGTGATTATTCAACTTTTTAGTGATACTAAAATCAATAAAATACACAATAAAAATCGTATTTATATCCCACGGTAACTGCATTGTAATTTTGAAAATTCGTAATAGATTTTATAGCTTCGGTCATTCAAACTTGATTTGAATTGTTTGCGCAAGAAAAATATCAGTATATATTGTCCAAATTATAGTCAAAATTATAAAGAACAATTTGTATACAATCAAAATAATTTTATTCGAATATTAATTTATTTCTTCAAAATCGTCTGCTCAATATTTATTAATATTGTTAAAATATATATATTTATTGTATAGAAGATTCCCCTTTCCTGTCAATACAAATTTAAACGAACATCTAAGATGTCATAAAATTGAAGACATTATGGGGATCATGAAAAATTAATTGCAATCCATTCAATAAGGTGTCTAAGAGTGCAATGAAATATACTCATTCCACGTTTGTGTTCTGTAACTATGTACTACTATTAAGCCGATTATATGGACTGTCCCCTTTGAGGTGAATTAGACTAAACAAAATGCTATGATCCTCCTAAGTACATATTTTCTTTTATCTTCATAAGATATAAGATGGATTATTACAAATGAAAAAGCAAAAAGTAAAATTTGACAAAATGATTCTATAAGAGACAACGCTATTCATAGTTTTGCATATAAATATGTAGTAAAAAGTGCAACTATTATTCAAATAGCCTTATGTTCATCGGCATGGTTTGTAAATAAATCGAGATGGAGGGGGTATATGACTTACACCGGTAGAATCAGCTAATTTTAAATTTAATTATATGTTAATTTCAAGGGAAAAGCAATGTGGCAACCATTTAAAAACACGGTGTAAAGACGACCAAAAAATGAAAATTTCACTCGATTTTATGCATAAATAGCCGAAAACATGCATGGTTAATCCTATGCAAACAAAAAAGGGGTTGAAGACTTAGAGGCATCGTCGGTAGCTCCAAAAAACTAAAGGGGCAGTTTTATTTAGGGAATAAACAGCCGTGTCCCCCTTTCTCCCTCAATTAAAGCCTCCTTTCGCTGCCCTAGTAACATTATGGCACGTCTGAACAACAAAATAATGAGATAATTCTTTAACCTGTAAAATTGTTTTACCTCGGAGAGACGTCATACATTTTTTTTTACCTCGAAGCGACGTCATACATACGTCATGATTGTCGGGAAGTTAAAAGTCTACGTCTGCGATGGGGGCTTGGGCTGAATTTCGTCCAAGAACCATTTTATACATATGATAGAACTTACGGTGTATAATCCCCATTTTCTCCTCAATATCAACAAGCAAAAAAATCATATCATTATTATAACAAGGTTAATATGCTTGGTTTTTATAGATGACCCCCTATATTTCATAAGCATTCCTAACCTTACTGCTCTTCGGCCTACGTACCTCATCGTAACCTAGAACCACTCGAAAAAGTACATAATTTCCAATAAAATTTACTCAAGGGTCGCATATAAAAGACAATGCCTGATCCTAGGACCCATCAGAACCCATTGGATTTCGAAATCATTATAACATTGAAAGGCTGCAATAGCAATATGAAGTCAGCAGCTTGCATTGTTTTGTTGTGTGTTGGTCTTGTTGCCGGTAAGATGTTTAAAGTTGCTTATATGCTGCTTACTAATTGCTTATAACCAGCAAATTTTTACTAAAAGATTAGTTATGATAAGATTTATTTGAATATGCTCTAAAATGAAAAATGAAAATGTTAACCGTTCAGGAAGACAAATAACAGTTCGAGATTACATGTTTTTTTTTTACCAGATGCTGGTTTTCAATGACATTGCTACCGAATTCGAACATATTGATGATATTTAGTGAAATATAAAGATTATTAGCATTAGCATTAGTTCTGGGATGTTCATAAATTGATAAACGTTTTTGGCTGTTTTGAATTTAACTTGAATTCATTTTTCCACTTAACTTTTGTTTATTTATTGTTGTTCTCATTGTGACAAAAAATAACATAACTATGATACAAGTTTCAATTTCTTCATAGAAAAAAATGCGAGTTCGCAATAGCGCTTTTTGGCGTTTGCATTTGTATGAAGAAGCGGCATTCATGATCCACTTTTTATCGGAATTGATTATGGACCAATCATGATATATTTAATCCTGAGTGGAACATTATCGAATCTATCAAAAATATAATAAATTCCATTTTTAGTATAACATGCTTATTGTGGTGTTTATTGACAACAAATCATGAGATAACAATTGCAAGAAAGATAATTTCTACAAGAATAAAATGTTCACGAAATTAAATAATTTGATCTCAAAGATTCGTCTTCATATCTTTTCTCAGTTGAAGCCACATGGGCTGGTATATTTTCAAAACTTAACGAAACGAAATTAAATAATTTGATCTCAAAGATTCGTCTTCATATCTTTTCTCAGTTGAAGCCACATGAGCTGGTATATTTTCAAAACTTTATTTACGGGAAAAAGCATCTTTTCGCTTATTAAAAGATTCGTTGTTTGTCATTAAAATTTTGGTAGCAAGGAGGAGCTACTGCAAGAATAAAGTTATCATTGAATGAAATAATTATGTCAATACTCTTTAAAACTATGATCACAATGCTTTCACATTATAATTTTTTGAATTTGTGGTGAAAAAAACTTACGTTAGTTTTTCTATTTTTCTCGTTTACAGTGAACTATAATTTGTCCGAAATATGGCATATGGCATTATGTTAAGCTTTTCCCTTTCTTTATGATATCGTTAATTACTGTCATCCATAAGCCATTACTCACCACGGCGATGTTGTTATAGCAATAACTTTTGGGATAATGAATGCAAATATAATATGTCCCGAATAAATATTATATTAACACTATGAAGCCGTGTTCCCCAGAATCAGGCAAAAATAGCTCAAAGCCGGTTTGTTATATTTCTTTTTACCACTTTCACTTTTAAAAAAGGCGCGTAATAAGAATATTTGAATTATACGCGTTTTACTTCAAGTGAAATGGCATCAAGAACAAAACAAGCCCCATTTGAGCTTTTTGCGCCTGTTTCGGGCGAACGCGGCTTAAAATGACTTTATAGATTCGTCTTTGCCTTTTGTTAAGCAACATATCACAGAGTATATCTATATTTTCTAAAGCTGTTCCAGCCGATACGGACCCTTGTGAGCCCGGCGATGGCACGGACGGCTACCTAGTTCGCGATTCAGAGTTTATCCGAAGTACAGGCTACGTGAAAGGGGATGGTGAGGACTGGCTTTGCGACAGGTGAGGTTTGAATCCTTAAAGAATTGGTTCGTTTAGAATCAGGATTGATATTCTCAGTTTTTACGTTAACGTCTTTAAATATACTTTCTCACAACCCTATTACGTTCGTTTTGAGGGTAGGGTTAATATTAAGACAATAGAATATGTGTCCTGGGCTTGTAGATGTAAAAATATGGTATGAATATAATAAAATACGAAATTGTGATAGATGAACTTACATAAAGATTCATAATTTATTTTCTATTGACGAAGGGATCGCTATTATAGACATACATGTATGTATTTCAGACCCATTGGAAGTATATACCAAACGTGTAGAACGTATTGAAAGGCCTGTTCTGCTTATTTTATTCTTCGTACCAACGCGAACCTCACGATAAAGAAATATTCAATCATTATCTACACTTTGAACAATTATTTTTGAAACTTCATTTTCAATACAAGTCTATGATCTTTAATTTAGAATTTAAGACTTGTTTCATGACATGTAACAATTGGAAATACATTTATATATGTCCCATAAACCACAGGTATGATATGCACCCTGGTTGGTACCGTTTCACTGGCCACCAGGGAGGCGACATGAGCACTGAACCACTAGAGAATGGCATGTGTAGCACGGTCTATCCAATCTGGCTCAATGGTAAGTTTAATTTGTTGGAGGGAAATGTTGACACTTCGTGCCTCTACCACTTCGGTCCTTCAATTTTCAGTCCATTTTAGTAAGACTATTGGACCGCTCGTCGAGACACATTAGCCCTTCATTAAGGCGCTTCGAAGTGTCTCGACGGACAAAAACGATCTAGTTAGATGAATTAAGGGATAAACACATGTTTTTTAAATTATTCAAATCCCATTTGAATTGTTTAAAAAGTAAAAAGCCTTGATTTCAGCTTTTCAATTTAATATTTTTTTGTGCCATATCACTTAAATATATTACATCTTTATAGATTATTGACTATAAACAATGAATAACGTTTACCTTACACAGGCGACATTCCCTCCGTCGCAGACGAAATCGTGGACAGAGTGGCGTGTCAACTCGGCCTCAATGACGATCCCTGTTTCTCGTCCTACAACATTCAGGTCAAAAACTGCGGCGAGTATCGAGTGTATAAGTTGGGCTACACGGACAGTTGCCCCTCGGCTTATTGCATTGGTAAGTTGGAAAAAAATCTACAGATATAGGCTTGGGGTTTGCAGTGTTTGCGGATAGTATCGTGTGTATGAGTTTGGGTATATGGAAAGTTTTCCATCGGCTTATTGCATTGGTAAGTTTGAATATAGGAAAAAGCAGCGGTTTTATGTTGTAAGGGACTGCCATTAAGTCCCGACGTCAGATGAACGTCATTCTTACACCTGATTTCTTTGGACATCCATTCAACTTGGTCAACTTAAATTCGTCCGATGCGATTACGAGGCTATTTAACAAGAGAATAGAAAAACAAAAAACACAGAAAATATATATCTCAAAATGAGTAGTTTAATAGAAAAATATGAATAAATAGTCAAATTACACTGTCACCCAGAATATTCATGCTCACATAATAGAAATTGCTTTAAATATGGTTTCGAATGGCATGGCAACCCGATAAGGTATTTTTCGCTTTGCAGGAACTGAAGTGCCCTGCCCTAACGGGACGTTCTCCCTGAACATGTACACGCCCGGCTGCACGGATAGTAAGTTATTTGTTTTATATTTTTTCAAATAAGTTATAAGACTATTTATTAACAAATCAAGACTTTTTTTCAAAACAGAAAACTGAAATGATGTATCAGGTCACCCAGACTTGTTCAAAACAGAGAGAGAAAATACGCTATAATGGTGCGTTTAGCGGGACTTTGCGTCTGTGGAATTCACATTTATATAAATCATAGTAAACCCAACGGTATTAATTCCGCAGGGCTTACTATTATTTTTACCAATTTAAATTCCGCAGACGCAGACGCAAAGTTCCGCTGAATACTCCTGATCTAGTTATGTCAACTAACAAAGTCAAAAGTAAACAGAAATCATAATAAGCTATCACAGCAAAACCCCGATAAGAACATGTGATATGAACAGATGTCCATTAACACATACAGTATATAAATAAGTTTAAGGTTGTTTTCCTATAGAGCAAAAACAAATCAAAAAGTACAATTACGCACGATCCCATCCTACACAAAACATCATCATGAGCTCATGGTGACCTAAAGTCAACTCATATGAGTTAAGAATATGTCATGATGAGGTTTTGTGTAGACCTGAGACCCCTATATTTTGTATAGCGCCCTTCCCGACCCTGGACAACGACCCCTGGATCACATGGCGCGTAGATGAGAGCAACGAATTGTTCACGGCCAGAAAACTCGTGATGCAGTGCAATCACGAGCACTTTGAGGACATCTATTATGACGTCACGTGGTACTTGGATGGACAGGAAATCTATGTGCGTTGTGTATTCTTTGTTTCTAACTTAATAGTTTTTATGATTGTATGCTTTATTTCCTAGTGTGATTATCTTGGTCTCGCGTTATCATATTATGCCATCTGAACGTTAACAGTTGCGCCTGGTCCTAACTTCTCGATTTCTCTAACGTTTAGCGTTTAGCGTTTAAGGGTTTGCATGATCAGAATATAGCTTTAAACGTTCAACGTTTAACGTTTAGCGTTTAGCGTTTAACGTTTAGCGTTTAGCGTTTGATTAAAGGGCATATAAGATATTAAGATAAGCACTCATAATGATGTGCTTTATATACCCTTCACACATGTGGGTGGTTATAGTTTAGCGTTTAACGTTTAGCGTGTAACGTTTAGCGTTTAAGGATGTAGCCTTAAGCGTTTGCTTAACGTTTAGCGTTAAGCGTTTGCCCCGAGAAGTTAGTAATGCGCGCGACTGTATATTCAATTCTCAAATTTCAACGTTCATGCTTAAAATGTTCTCAGTTAAAACATATTGTAACTGTTTTACACAGCCTAAATTGATACAATCCTTAACTGCATATTTAATGTCCTATGAAGAGGACTAGTAAGATAGGCAAGGATACTAAGCCTATGAACTTAAATTTTAATCAACGTATTTTTAAACGAAAAACAACATAGCCAAAGTTGATAAGTCATTTATATATTTTTTATATACACGCATGTTATAATGTCTGTATATAGTGCAAAACATACACTCACGACAAAAGCATGTATGCATTTTTTTTCTCGCAGTCCCAAACTGGAGACGATGCCTTGTCAAGTGCCCAAATGCCAGCGGAGATCAGTGAAGAATTGGCCTACCCAGTGCAGGCGGGCTCAGGTCTCGGTGGAACCACAGTGAGTTGATCGAAATACAACGTTTCTTTTATGCTAAGTTCACTCATATACAACTTCACGTTATAGCAAGCTTAAAAATAACTTATGCCAGTTACAACTTAATATTGAGTATTTATCAAACTATCTTGCTGCATCATAATATAGGCAGTATCCATGAATAAATCAGACAAAAAATATGAAAGTTCGACAAAAAAACTTTAATATACAATAAGCATTGACTTTGCAAATGATGTATTTCTTTTTTATTACGCCTTTTGATAAAATTGTAATGATATTTTGTTTTCAGTTGAGCTGTAAGGTTGAGCCACTCTTTGAAAGAAATTGGTTCAAGGGAGAAGCGCGATCAATTGACCATTTCATTGGATTCGAGGTAAAATTTGATAAATTGTATTGCCGTTTTAGTGACATGATTATCGAAGGGTTGCCAATTAAAGGGTTGCCATTTAATACTTTAATTTAACAAAAGGTCCCTGTATGTTTCATCAAAACTTCGAAATTTATAACATATAATCATATTTTAAAGAAAAAAATATATGATAATATTGCCATGTTTAGATTAATTGCATTTGATTAGAAATGATGCGAACGAATATACTGTTTATGAAAAAAAAACTACGGTTTTAGGTGCACATAGTAGGGCCTGTTCACATGAGAAGCGGCAAGTTGCAATAAACTTTATGTTCTTTATAGAACTAGCGGCAAAGCACCATTAGTCATATAAAGAACATATCAGTATATTGCCGCATGCCGCTTTCCGTGTGAACATGCCCGTAAGTGGCAAAGAAATCACAAATACAGAATGTGATTACTCTGACCAAGGATAAACAAAATAATACATAGAATTCTATTTATTTTCTATACAGGTTGTGAGCGGCACCGAAATTCGAGTCACGGAAGGTGGTGACCCAGGACAGTACGTTGTGCGTCCGACCGTCTCTCTATACATTTACATACCATGGTTACCTTGTCCTCGAAAGTGCGTAAATACCTAATATTTCTGTATCATGTAGGTTGTGAGCGGCACCGAAATCAGAGTCACAGAAGGCGGTGATCCCGGGCAGTACGTTGTCCGTCTGACCTCATCAATATACATCTACATTCCATTTTTACGTTGTCCTCGAAGTATAGCTTATATTTTCTTTATCATACAGGTAACGAGCACCGAAATCAGAGTCGAAGAAGGCGGTGACCCCGGGCAGTACGTTCTGCTTCCGACCGTCTCAATATACATATACAATCCATTTTTACGTTGTCCTTTGTGCGTATAGCCTATAAATACTTAATCACATAGGTTGTGAGCGGCACCGAAATCCGTGTCACAGAAGGCGGTGACCCCGGACAGTACGTTGTGCGTCCGACCGTCCCAGTTCTCTGTCCCGTTGGCTTCGACGATTGCGTTCTGTCCCTGGAGGTACACGTGCCGAGACAGAGTGATGGGACACCGGCTGTGTGCAATGGAGAGGTAATTATTGCAAGCGAGATGCCTTTTTTTATCGAAAATACATTCGAATTTTGATGTAAATTATTTATCTCGGAAATCATTTTCTTATAAGGCTTTTGATAAAAAGCAGTTATGCATGTATATCGAGATTGATGCGGAGCATAAATCGTGTGGCCTTTGTATAATCATAATGATTATGATTTTGATATAAAATATAGATGTGGAGTCTAATTATGAGATATTGAAAACAAATCTTTATCTTTCATAAGATGATAATTTAATGTCATAGTTTCTATTGATTCATGTGGCACACAGGTTCTGAATCCTCCATGCTAAATACATTTTGTAAACTACCCTATTTAATTAATCACTATAGGTTATGGATCAAGCGGTGATCATGGGCCACACCTCGTGTCGTGTTGAGATCCCGATGACTCTGGATACAAGTGAGACCTTCGCCATAGACGTCTATGCAGCGACGGACAACATGTACGATGGAAGTCATGATATGACGTTGGATGTGAGGACGCCCACGGTGCACCAAAGTCACTGGATCTGGCAGAACTATGAGCTACCTCCAGCCTCGGTAATTTATTATTTTTGCATCTGTATTATTTTAATATAGTGTCCTGTTGAATATTTCACATAATTTTCCATATAACGTTGTTCACTACGCAGCCTGATTGAAAAGGCAGGCAAAGCAAAGACTATGAGCTTATTACCGTGAGCTGACAGTGATAAGGACCAGGGCATAGAAGGGAAGGGAAATTAGTAAGAGGACCGAGCTGTCGAAGGGGTGAGGTAAGCATGTACCATAGAAGTCACGATATGACCTTGGATGTGAGGACGCCCAACGGTACATCAAAGTCACTGGATATGGCAGAACTTTGACGCATTTTCATTTTACTTTAATAGCTAATAAAGGGTTAATTGCGTCATAGACGAATCCAGTATTTTTTTCCGAGGCATCAGAATAGCATGATAGACTATGGCATAACTATGAGCTATACAGCTTCGGTTATACTTTTGAATATGGTAAATATTATCAGAGAGAATATTTCAAGAGCGATATAAACATATATTGCCATGTGCATTAGACTTTTTTTCTAGGGCCTCATTGAAATAAACAAATCAGGATCCATCATCAACTCAAAACAATTTTTTACCAATTCGGCCTTTTCAGGTTTTCGTGGCAGACAATGATGTGCAAATCGCTCAAAAAGTGTGCAAGGCCAGGAACGATCCCCATATGACGACCTTTGATGGCAGGTATGAATTTAGTTGTTGACAATGATATTGTTTAATTGTTTAATTGATTTGATAACTGTTCACAGTCTCAAGTAAGTCTTAAGTACGTAGATCAGTAAGTTGATTCTAAGATTTATATGTTGTGGGGTATCATTGATTTCAGGGTATCTATAGTTGCCCTAGGGCAACCAAACATGTAGATGCCCTAAAATCAAAGATACCCCCACAACTTATGTGTATAAAACACAATTTTAACGTATTTTATTTATTTCAGAATCTTCGAAAATCAACTGGAAGGAGCTTTCGTTCTGTATAAACACAAGACACTTCCAATTGAGGTAATTGAGTTTTATATTAGCTTTTAATCGTACCTTTCGCAATGAATTGTCTCTTGTCAACGTTTTCTCTTATATGACATATCATGTTTGCAGTATGATTACGTTAATCATGCCTAGATTTTATGTGTTTTTATTCAAAAATGATAATTATATTTTTAGAACAATTTATATTTAAAAAATGCGCAAAAACATATATTATATACACAATAGTATACATTCGTTTGAAAATGTCATTATATGTTACAATAAAACCATTATATATACCATATATTTATTCATTTTATTTTCAAAGGTACATGCCTATTTCAAACAATGTAACGGCTATGCTACTTGTGTTTGTGGTGCCGCAATAAGAGCAGGTAATTTATAATCCATTATTTTTATATTTCTATTCTTTCATTTACCCATTGGTGGTTTCGAACAGTTTGATTAGAGGCACGACGATGAGTTTGTTGCTCTAATTCATTGCGTATTGTTGAAGCTGTAGCGAAATGGTCATTTTCAACATAATCAAGGATTAAGCCATTGTCATTAACATTGGTACAAACGGGACGACCCGATCTAGGCTTATCCTAAACCTCGTCCGTTTGCCTGTTTTTGGATAGCAACTCACTAATCGTTGGTTGCGACACTCCGAATTCGCGTGCCAACCGCTTCTGATTCCAACCCGCTCGTGACGAAAGGGCACCGATTTGCCATCAGTCACCTTCAGATAAACGCGGCATGTTTATTCCAAAAGTT
>LQRL01105495.1:1633-25816 GCA_001703475.1 Hydroides elegans | reverse complement strand
GACATGAAGTCAAACTGGCAATAGATTTTGCGTGGAATTTTAGGTACCCCCATCAACTTATTCTACACATTACTCTATTGTTTCAGCAAATAACAACAATTAAAGTTTACATTATTGTTGGGAAATGATTGGAGTAAGTATGTGCAAAATATTATCTTTTGGAAAATATCATAAAGTTAAAAATAATAACTGTGAAAAAAATATAGGTTACTTTTTTTGACGGGTTTATTTCAATGTTCTTAGAAAGCCCTGTTACAAACCTAGGCACTGTTATGGTGCATACAAAACTGTATGATACAAACGTCAAAGGAATACTTTTTATTGTTTGGTCACATTGAAAAACAAAATGATTTTTTTACCGTTTTTGTATAAAAAGTGGAAATCCAGGATGTTTTATTTTATCAGAAAATCAATGTTTACTGCTAAAATAATATATCGTTCATGACCGCATCGTTATGTTTTAAAACTAAAATAATAAAATGACGTTTTGTTTATACATTGCTGCTTTGCTTATAATTACGTTTTTGTATATAACTTGATTGAATTCTTTATAATAAACTAAACTTTTAGGTCAGGATCTGTTCATCTACGACAAATGCATTGCGACCACCGCTCGACGTGTCACTCTGGCTGCTTGCGAAGACCACATGCTGCAAATTGAAGACTTGGGCTCAAACAGATACAGGGTAAAAAAAGAATATTTTCATACCATTTCTTTTTGTGTTTATGGGAAAGAGTATTCAAAATTATAAATGGAAGAGTATGAATTTACCTTAATATAACACGTGGCTAATCTAAATAAGAGCGCATTTTAGCATGGATAATAACGTGTCCGTTATTCTGTTTGATCACCGGTATTTTGTGTGGCGAGCTGGCTCACCGTGCGAGAAAAGGCCATATGCTTGATTATTTTAGAAGAAGTAAAGCATTGAACATATCAACTAAAAGGGTTGGTTGCTAAATGTCGAGTTATTAAAATAAGTCAATCCCCCTCCTTTTTAAAATGGACAACAGTACTTAAATATCACATCTTATTCCCAATTCAGATCACCCTTCCCACCGGTACCCAAGTTCTTCTCTGGTCCCACTACATTGACGTCGTACCCTCACTGTCCGACTACGGTCAAACCGAGGGCCTTTGCGGAAACTTGGATTCGGATTGTTCGAATGAATTCACTCTGCCTGACGGGTCAACTAGTATTCATGTCAAAGCGACACAGGCATCGTGTGACACGAGGACCAGCTGGGATCGCTATTTCCATCCCAATGATTTCAGTGCCGCGTGGAGGTGAGAGTTGAGATTGAAAATTCTTTGGTTTGCATATTTTGTTATGAAGGAAGTTTAGGCAAAATGATGTTTCGGTTAAAGACGTTCAAAAAAGCAAATTCGTTAAGCAGCCTTCAAAATTGTGATAACTACTTTTATGGAACGTATGAAACATTTACAAATTTAATACTGTCTGGAGTCTTTTTTTATTGCAACCTCGTTTAGTAAAATTCTTTAGTTCTGGGGTCCCATCAAGTTTTTACAATATTGATTTTAATCAAACTCATAAACGCACATTAACGCTCTTTGCGTTTTATAGATAGGCGCGTACGTTTCTGTGTTTCCTTTAAAATTTCAGGTCTTATCAGTAGTTTACATAGGAAATTACTCAATACTCGCTCAATATATAAGTAATGTTTTCACAAATTCATGATTATAACTGTGCCTCATTTGTTTTTATATTTTCTCTACAAAGGGTCCCACTTGAAAGCAGTCTATACAGCGGCGTTCTCCCCGACTCCGCAAGCCTTCATGCCGACATTTACTGCGGATGCCCGGAAGCCAATGCTGACTCAGCAGTTTGTGACTATGGCGCGAGTCCTAATATCGAAAATTGTGTACAGGTTAGTACAGTATAATAGGACGAATACCCGAAGGGTCCATATCAACATGGTTATTGACCAGAAATAAGGAAATGGTGATGTCCGTAGGGCGCGGGCATTACCTTTCCTATACATAGGGTCAATAGCCGTGGTGTTATGGACACTGAGAATTTTATTCCTTTTATGACGTGAAATATATTGCTGAAATTCGGAAATATTCAAAGCCGCCATCGCCGGGCAATATCAAAAGTGATATTGACCGGGTGATATTGCCCTGAATATTGGTTCAAGCATGTAATAAATACTATGCCCTACTAGGTGGCTATATTCATAAAAAAATAGATAAAGCAAAATATCTAAATTTGAATAAATATTGGCGGTTTCAATTAATGCGAAATAAAACCACATTACAAAAGAACTTATAAAACCAAAAATATTGAAAAGCCATCATAGTTTTATTTTATTCAATTCCTTTATACATCATGTTAAATAAACATTTCGTGGTAAAAGAAAAGATGAATAGATAAGTGGACAGTGATAGACGAATTACATAGCATGATAGCCAACTCCTTTTAAGATATATACATATAAAATGAAGTTATTAAGAATATATGCATTATAGTAATATAAAACACGCATTATAGTCAATATAAACATTAATTAAGCAGTGTATTCGATCTATACAGTTAAATTACCTTTAATCATTAAAGAGCTTAGGATAAATCGATAGAATCGATTGATAGTGATCATCATAGCTCGGCAATGTAACATCATTACACTACTCAATTAATTATTTTTTTTATTGAAGGGGGTTGTAATGGGATCGCAATTAAACTGTCGCCAGAAATATTGAAGGGTCTGAAAGCATAACCAAATTCTTGATTTATATTCAAAATCCTATTTCGTGCTCGTATTGATATTGCGCACTTGGTTTGTATGCGGCATCCATTTGCCTGGCAACGGTTTCGAAGGCGCTTTCTTCCTATTGTTTACCATAATACGCTCAACCAATTGATGAAAATGTGTCACGCTTTGGCGCTTCTGCTCAAGGGGCAACGTCGAGACGTCGCTTTGACGTCGAATTATGACGCGATGGGTTACATTTTTCTTTTTAGCACTATATAGATTAATAAAGCTTAGCATAAATAAATGGAATCGATTGATAGTCAATATAATGTTTTGACACTGAAACAACATGAAACAGAACAAATACTATTGACATGAATGTGTTTTAGGGAATCGACATAAGAATCGTCGTCAAAAATATGAAAATGATCTGAAAGCATATTCGAAATGAACGTTAATAAACACAATTCGGCGGCATTCCTATTTCGTGCTTGTATTGATATTTCGCACTTGGTTGGTATGCGGCATCCATTTGCCTGGCAACGGTTTCGATGGCGCTTTCTTCCTATTGTTCACCATAATGCGCTCAACCAATTGATGAAAATGCGTCACGCTTTGGCGCTTCTGCTCAAGGGGCAACGTCGAGACGTCGCTTTGACGTCGAATCATGATGCGGTGATGGACGTTGGGGGAGTTAGGAGAGGAGATGGATTTGCGGGGTTGAGTGTGTCGGGTGTGTAGTTCGTCCATTTCTATTACGTTGACTTGGCGGGGTGTGGTGGCCGCCGGGGCGTTACGCTGTATAAAATGAATAATCATAATAAGATAATGAACACAAATCAGGCGCGGATCCAGAAAATATTGAACCTGGGGGCGCAAGTGTATAAATTATCAGGCTGAACCGGGGGGCGTAAATGTATTTCTTTTTCTTACATATAAGGGCGAACAGGGGGGGGATGCGCCTGGTGATTTATATGGTAAATCCGCGCCTACAAATAGCAAATAACTATTTTTTTAAATAGTGATAAATATACATGCATTTATAATTATTAATATTTGCAAGACACGCACTATAAATGAGATATTTTAATGACAGGACGATGGGTCTATTATCTAATATCGAGTGACAAATCGATATGTGAATGGGCATAGATGTACATCTTTATCATTTAATTGTTGTATTATACTTGACAATTACAACAACAGAATAACTCAATATGTTTTTCCGATTAATTTGTCAAGCCATCGTTGTCAAGCCCTCGCTTTGCGGAAACTTGGCCTAAGACTATTGTTCATCAAAATTATTCATCACAATAATAGTTGGCTCATATTATTTTTTTTCTTTTTGGGTATGTAAATATTGAAGCATACCTCACCCTGATCAGTGACTCGAATCTTGCGCACTTTTGCCCAGCCTGATTGACCTTGTGTCTGAGCAGCGGGTCTGCTCTCAAGTTGCTCGTAACCACTGCCTCCATCTCTTCCCCTTTAATAATAGATATGATACAATTATTGTAAAATCATACTTAATGTGATAAAAAAATGTGTCTAATTTGGCCCAGCCCGACTGTCCTTGTGTCTGAGCCGGTCTGCTGCTCTCAAGTTGCTCGTATCCACCGCTGCCATATCGGCCCCTTTTGTCATAAAATATGATAGAAATTATAGTAAAATTATACTCCATGTGATAGACATATTCTGTCTAATTATAGCTACTTTTCGATCAGAAGCCAATTGAGTGGAAAGGGGTGGAGAATATTTGTGATGATCCAAACCATTTACTGTAAAAAACCTACAGTTATAAGATGCCGTTCTTACATTATCCTAGCTAATTTTATCTTAAATAACATGTAGGACCTAAAGCGAATACCACACTTTCATATACTTTCATTTTATGTTAAATTTCCACATACAATTAACATTTTTAACGCCTTGTTGTGTCTTTACCAATTGAAGGGTCCCGTTCATAGCTGTTATTTATCGAAACAGTATTTAAAAATGCTAAAAGGATATCACGTGACCGGTGGTTTATTTTAATAAAATTAGACAAAAATTGCTTGATTCTTAAAGATGTTACTCATGAGAACCCAATTAAAATTCACTATATTTTATGAGAGTCACATTTTTAACTGTTTCCAAAACAGTGCAAATCAATCACTTTCTATATGCACAGAGCCCTTCAAAATAATATGGATACTCACTTGAGAAATTTGCAGCAAACGTAAATGATACCAGCAATGAGAGCACCCAATAGAAGCATCAGAAATAACATCATCATGATGAAAGTCAAAAGGGTGGCAGGGTCTGTTGCAAAATACATACGAATTATGAAAAAGGCAATAAAAAAACTAACGAAAGGAGTGTTTTATCTTAATATATTCAAATTCTTAATGAAAAAGCTGGATAACAATCAAAGCTTTTTCGAACGTTTTTTCCTTAAAACAGTGGCTTTCAATGTATTCTTTTAGGGACCTCAAAAACGCGTCTAGGTCTTTCAAAGGCAGTGCGGTTTTTGAGAAAGGCTCACATGAGGAATTCCATGAGGAATAAATTGAAATGCAAAAATGTTTTCCTGGTTGCCAGTCCATGAAGCTGTCTATACAATGAAAAACTGATTTCGAAAATGAAATGTTGGAATTTATAAATATATTTTTCTACATTCAAGAATTCATTCAAGTTTATTAGATATCTCTAATGCTTAAAGATATATTTTTGATTTTGAATAAACATAAGTATATCATACCGCTGATTTCGAATCCCGCTGGTCCCTTAATGACGTTCACGTTCACTTCCTGTTCGTTTATGTTCGCTTCGGTCACCGCAATCAGATTACAAGATGGCGGCTCGCCTCCGAACGAGGCATTGTTGAAGCACATTTGGGCCGGCATTCCCTCCATTATGAAGCCGGGTAGACAGGCATATCTAAATAAATAACAACCGTTAAAAATGGTCTCAATTATTCTAATAATTTTCTTTTATTGCTATAATAATCAAACATATTGTTTACATATACGAAATTGGAGACGTCGAATCTATTCAACCAAATTGTAGAGTGAGAAATCAGTTTACCGTTAAATTTTAGCGAAGTGTTATAAACAAACGTTTATATAAAATACAATTGTTTGTTATTTTACTTATATTTTTATATCGTAAGGTAGGTTATTTAATTGACCATCGATTCCTTAAAGCTTATTGTTGAATTTTAAACATATATTGTATAAGGTTATAACACTCTTTATGCTCTTTTATTTCAACTTTTTATTTTCAAAAACAGATTTTAATTGCTTAAAATATATTTCATATCCATTCTGCCCATTTTGCAGTATGGTCTACATTTGTAAATACATGAATGGGCCCTTTGAAAAAAAGGTTTGACTGTAATCGTCCTATAACGGGATAAGTTAAGAAGAGTTACATTATGGCTTAGAGAAACTAAGCAGATCTAAAGTATATGTCTTTTGAACCTAGAAATCCATTGCACAGTCCAAGTAGAACTATATCTTGAGAAATCTTTTGTGATAGCCATCATCAATAGCGCCAGTATCGTATAAGTAGCATAAGTACTGCATAAGTAGACTCTATAAGCTGGACTGGGCATAAGTATGTTAGAATTTGACTGACAACCAGTAGAAAATGCCTTTTATTATAATCAACAGTCAAAATATAGATGAATCAACAATGCAAAATTGTTGTCATGGCTTGAAGTACTGAAACATGTTCTTAAGGTTGATTGACACTGATATATTATAGTCGTAGCGATTTAATTTTACAAAGAATGAGGTTCATATGGACAATGTGTATGAATATCAGATTTTGCAATACACTTATTTCACATTAGATGACGATATACTTTGTTATTCTTTATTCATATATAAATGGCGGTAAACTGATCCCAGCATTAACAGTTCATTCATTTCGATTGAAAAATTATAAAACTTATTTTTGCTCATATTTGGAATACAACAAAACTATATGTTATTCGTAAATGAACAACCTACCCACTGGTCAATTTATGTCTTGGTAATCATTCTAATAACGATTTTGTAAGTATTGATTTCGACAAAATCGTCAAAAGTTAACGGTAAACTGGTTCCAGGCTCTAATGAAAATTCTACTTCTCTCATTCATTGTGGATGTCTTTTTAGTAAGTTGACGCTACTGAATCGCCAAAATCTTTTTGAAAAATAACAATACCAATTAAAAGTAAGTTTAGATTCGTTTGGATGAAATATATTTAAATGGTTTCATTTCAATTAATATTGATACAAGATAACTTACATCACCAGGTCACCCACATAATACGGTTCACTGCTCAGAACATAGGCGTTGGGTACCCCAAGTGGGGAATCGCATTCTATCGGCGGGGTGGTTTGACCTTTATTTTAGAGAGACAAAAACAAATTGATAATTTGAATATTGATAGCTAGTCAATCAAATTAATACATGGAATAATAACATGATATTTTTGAAAAATTATATTTTATAGAAATGTTTGTTTTTCATACTATATATTTTTTTTTAAAATAGCAAATTTGATTAGAATTCAATTAAAAATATTTGATAACTACTTATCCGATTATTTATGACTTCCCATGTTCATTATTAAAATTCAAGAACAACACAAAAATCTTGCGATGTAAATCATCATCATTTTGAAGAAAAAAACACAATGCCAAAATTTAATATTTGAGTAAATTGCAGGCCTACCTTCTACGACATGGGGGATGAGAATCAATAAAACTGTGGCAATAAAAGTATGCCAACATTGTTGATGGTGATATATCATTTTCGTCTTTTTTTGTGTGTTTTCCCCTTTTAATTTTGCAAACCTCTTTTCAACTTACTCCGTGGTGTCTCTTTTTATCATAAGTAAACATAACAACGAAATCAAGTTTATATAAGATTTGGAAAATAATTGAATATCACGTGATTTGATAAAAAGGGATAACACTTTAAGAGAGAAAGGAAAATTCTCTGATTGGATTGCTAGGACATAACACTGACACTTGACAGTTTATCCATACTTCACACGAGGTCAATGCAGGGGGTATTATTTCGCACTTTTTGTAGAAAAGGCATGGATTTTTGGCACTCTGGGTCTAACAAAATACTTAAGAATGCAACTCACGCGACCTGAGATATTCATTTGCAAAGCTGGATTACTTAAGCTATTTTGTGTGTTTTTGTTCCGAGCAGCGTGACAACGTTGGATGAAAACTGGCTGGTTGGGTTCGTTTCAATGAATGCTCCATCATCTTGATTTTCAGATAATGCGAATGATGTTATTTTTTTTTCATTTTTCCTATAACGTGTTTAACGTTTGTTAAAAGATGGAATGTTATAGGACGACATCTTACCACATTTTGTGTTGTTCAACAGTTGGCAATAGTGTATAACGATCTTTCATGATTTATGAAATAACCTTCGGAGGAGATTACCCTAGAAATCTGTCTGCATAGGTGCATTTTTTGTTTTGTCAAACTACTGAGTAATTATGTATTCGTGTTAAATATAACACATTGACCGTTTGTTTTTGTGCCGAAATACGGAATTATGGAGACATTAGGGATTTGACAAGCTTAACAATACCACAAAATAGGATGGCTCGATAAAAAATGATATTAATCTAATTATTAAATGGTATTTATTTTTTTTATTCTAATGCGCAAAACCTCCGTACAAAAGTAAATGCATTCATTAAAAACTACATGAAATGGTTCATTATAAAAATTCATATCATTTATTATAAATATTATTAGACAGTCTCGTGAGGACGAAACACAACGATATTTTGACAAAAGCGCTGGCCGATAAAAAATATTATATTGTCTGTAATGTATATGTATAATATTTTTTAAACATTACTCATGTCATAGCGCTACTGCGGTCAATGCACACCGATTAATTACATATTCATTTAACAGTAACACTTTTTCGCAGTCTCGCTAAGACGCCACGCAGCGACCGTAAGCGAAGAGATGTGCGAGCATTCGGTCATAAAAAAGTCATTTAAATATATTAATTGAAATATAATTTATTTTTCATTATGTTGTTCCATAGTCTCGTTACGACGCCACTCAGCGTTATTTCGGCCAATGCGGAGACAGGAAGCGAAGGGATGTGCGAGCATTCGGTCTAGGAAGTAGTGACGATGTCCACAACCCGGTTCCCCAAATGTTCAAATATAATCCAAATTTCGCGCGGACCCATGCAATTATTTATATTATCTGTCTCATATGTCTCATATATGACCGGAAGCGAAGGGATGTGCGAGCGTTTGGTCTTTCTATGAACCGACGCCGCGCTATTTCGGCTAAAATCCGAACCAATTAGACATAATAATAATTTAGATATCACATCATTAGGGTATATCATTCATTTTTCCACAGTCTCGCTACGACGCGACGCAGCGTTATTTCGGCCAATGCGGCGACCGGAAGCTGAGGGATATACGAGCGTTTGCTCATTAAAATCATTGAAATATATTCAATAACAATATAATTCTTTAAAATTATCATTTCATTCCAGTCGCGCTACGACGCAACACAGCGTTATTTCGGCCTATGCGGTGACCGGAAGCGAAGGGATGTGCGAGCCTTCGGTCTTGGAAGCGATGACGATGTCCACAACCCGGTTCCGGAAATGTTCGAATATGATGAAAATTTCGTTCCCGAGGTGAGGATTGGTTAACTGATATTTCTGGTTTCGGGTATATTTAATATATCGAACTACATGTATTTTTGATAACGACACCACTTCGTGTTTCGTTGTATTAAATAAGGCAACGGTCGGTCAACATATAAATTTGAATTAAACTGCCTGTATTTGGACATACCACAAATACGTTCTCAAGGTTTTTAAGGATTTCGAGTAATAACATACGTTTGCGATCTATCTATCGGTTGAAATGCTACCCAGTTGTCTTTGACGTTTATGAAACTCAACGTAAGCGATTAATGATGTATGTCCTTCAAAATTAATAGCAAAATTGGTTCCTATGGAGAAAAAGAAATCACACTCAAATTGATGTATAAAGTCAAAACCCTTAATGGACCTCTCTACCTTATATTCTATGTATTTCTATATAGACGCCAGAAGAATTCCCAGGAGACTGGACGGAGGAATCCGCATTGGCTTGGTGTAAAAACTACTTTGATACAGAGACTGTACGAAGTTGCGCAGAATTGGACGTGGTCGATATTCAAGCGGCCGAAACAGCCTGCGTTGCGGATATCGCGGTAAGTTTAGTACAGTCAAAACCACTTCTAATTGGATTATCGAAAGCAAAATCTTTCGTATCAAAATTTGCGTTTATGCGTATTGGTTTTTTTCGTTTATTCGTACTAAATTCGTTTATTCGTATCAATTTATTCGTTTATTCGTATAAGATTTTTCGTTTATTCGTGTCCGTTTATTCTTTTATTCGTATCATCTGTCCAATTAGGAATGGTTTTGACTGTGTGTATAGGATCCAGTACGATGTCAGTCCATTTATTTAGACTGTTTAGAATTCATAGCTGTACATTGTTTTAATTAATGGAGTTGATCGAGTTCTTTAGCCGACTTAGCTTGCAGTCCATTATCAGAAATAATAGAACCTGAATACCAACAAATGACGTCATTAGTGTAAACTTATTATAGAGGAGAACCCCACGAGGCCTTCCTAAAAAGGTGGTCCTTTTCAAAATTGATGCATCTACATCCTTCAAATATTCCCTCCTAGCTACAAGATTTTGAGGTTCACTTTTTAAAATAATACGAATACATTCGAAATTTATATGATCATCTTAATCAGAAATATAAAGCTAGGCATACTCCTGGTGTGGCGAGGAGGTTAGGTTTTACAAAATATCTATGATCAACTATACATAAATAATCAACTGGTCCAATATTATAATGATTGTGAATCGAATTCTGGATTTGCCATCACTCATTTAATATGTCATCATGCTGAACGCTCAGTTTTCAAATCCATTATTTCATCAAAATAATTGTTTTTTTTTATTATTCCAAAAGCTCTGTGGCTGTACAGACTATGCTATCACCCACATGGAGGATCTGACGTCGACATGTGCCCGCGAAGTGAACAAAAACGCGACGCTCTTCGCCTATGATGCAAATACGGGCAGTTACACGCCGCCCCAAATTCTGGACCAACTTTGTCCGGTCGATTGCGGAGGACATGGAACATGCGTAAATGGTAGGTGTTTTTAAAGATGGACAATCTATTTATACACATACAGGGGTTGTCTATGCCACGCCGTGTGCGGACGTGACGTCAAAATAACGTGGTTAAATTTTAGACCCCTTTTTATAGTTGGTCGTCTTTTCATGTCCTTTCATGGAATAATGTCCTTCTCACTATATCTTCGTCGCGAAGTTACAAGGACGTTTGTCTTGTCTGAACTACCAAACAGTGGCTGGTAAACTTTCAAGATAAAATTATAACCATAGTTTTATGCCTTCTTTATGGGGAACTCAAAAACGCAAGACGCCTTTTAGCGTTTCCGATCACGAATACGTCGAAAACAATACTAAAAAGCTCACAATTTCATCAGCAATTTATATACATGCACTTAATATAATAGATAATGTCGATAGAAATGGATAAAATTCTTTATATATTTATACCCACAACAGGTGCCTGTCAATGCGAGCCTGGTTACGCCGGTGACGACTGTTTGTGGGACGAGAACCACGTGCCGAGTCTCTACGATCTTCCCCAAGGCGCCACGTGCGATCTGGCTGAACGCGCATGCGGGTCGCAACCCGTCGAGGGATATGAGTTTTACAATGTGGCCACGCTGACATGTGTAGCGGCGGCGGATAATGTAAGTAAATGAAACGCCCATTTTGATAATGCAATGCCTCCTATTTCCGCCTTGATATAGGGGTCGGAGTTGGGACGTTAAAGCAGAATTCGCAAAATTATTGGTTACTAGTTCAAAGATTGTTATTGATAAATCATTCAAGTAAATAGATAGCATAAATATATTGCTCTCAACAAACGTCATGCACCACTTGCATTATTATCATTATTTTATTGATGTAAGATGATGCATGACTTAATTTTGTAGTAGCTGAGCATCCTATATCAACGAAAGAAACGTATGTAGCAGCTATTCTTTATCAATATAAACTTGAACAATTGCAGCCTAGAGTTTGATAAATGAAAACAATAAAACATACATACCAATAAACCCTTTCATATATATCTATCTTATTTTAAAGGGCGAAGCAGTAGTCTCTCTGGCCCAATTCGACCACCAGGAACGCATCATGTGTACCTTGCCCGTAGTGGAACAAGGAACCGGGTCGGTCACATTCATAAAACAGCTTAGCTTATAATAAGTTAAAGAAAGACAATTAACACATTCCTTTTTTTTGTATTTCAAGGGTGAATCAGTAGTCTCTCTGGCCCAATTCGACCACCAGGAACGCGTCATGTGTGCCTTGCCCGTAGTAGAACCAGGAACTGGGTCGGTCACTGTTCTTGTGTCTGTGTCCAACAATGGAGTTGCATTCTCTGAGCCAAAACCGCTTACAGTTGTCGATAGCAATGGTATGCATTGGTTGAGAATTTGAATAGACATATATTAATTAAGATGTCATAACATTCCTAATTGACGAATTCCATACATATTTTCTTAGGCTGCTTGTCAAAACGTTAACGCATATTTACATTTTTCATCACTGAATAGGCGTTGATTTAATGTGAATAAACTGATCACACGTATAAAACCTTGGTTTACAAATTCTGCTCAAACAGACAACGTTTTTGTGTAATCGGAACCACGACCTAAAGAGGTTTGAAGCTAGGTATGAAGGTTAGTTTTATCAATGTGACCACACCCTAAGATTTTAACTTTTCGACACCATGCCACAACCGGGTGCAATCCACACTATATTCATCTAAGTGTTAATGGTGCTCTTCGTATTTGTATCGGATGATATTATCTCGGCACACCATATATATTTCTATTCTTCTGATATTCTTATATTGAAAAGCATTCCCAGGTTGCACCTCATCATGACATCATGGTTAGCTCATATGAGTTTATTTTAGGCCAGCATGAGCTCATAATGAGGTTTTGTGCAAAAGCTCATATTCACATGAATCAATCACATTTCTTTTCAGCCCAGGATTACGTGGATTCCTCTAAATCTAATTCGTCTGGATCTGGATCACTGAGTTCTGGATCTATCGCCGGAATCTTCGTCGGAGCCGTGGCTCTGCTTGCCCTGGCAGTCGCAGTTGCTATAGTGGTTGTCAAGAAGAAAGGGGCTTCGAAACGGTACGATAACATATTTATTAGGCAGTGGTATGGGTTTGTTGTGCAGATAAATCTAACATACTTAAAAATATAACTGTATATTTTTTTCCAAAGTTCTTATAACAATAGCTTGCCTTTGAAGCTGCGTATAATTATTTGGTGCGAAACGGTACGATTATATCTATATTCGGGTGTTTTATGGGTTTATAATGCAGGATAACCTAACAAACTTAACGAATATAACTGTAAATCAACTTTAATAATTTTAAAGCATAATCTTTCCTTTTGAGGCAGCGTTTCATTTTCGTTTCGGAGTTTAATTCATTCGATTGACACTTTTCTTGTTTTTCATATTAAGAACAGATTATATGGTTGATATAAATGTATATTGAACAAAATCTTAAGTCTGGGCTTTTGCTCAATAGGATGTGACCATATTGATGCATTTATGTTGTGACAAGTCATAGATATACTGTAACGAAATCAACCTTTAAAGTCTCATGACATAAAAACTGTTTCACAAAATCATAAATTCGATATATCAATTCATATGTTTTATTTTACATTCGTAATTTAAGAACGATGCATCGAACTGAGAGTCCCAATACCCATATCAACATGTCCATGGATATGTGATTATTACAAATGACCACTATTCAATATCCTTAAGGTAATTGATGCATAAATGCATGTCATATCATATATGTGGTTAAAGTTGCATACATAGATGTAGGGTTCCTTCAAAAATGCGTTTTATTCCTCAGTAGGTCGCGTAGAATAATATCCGTACTTCAAATCAGGAGTGGTTTATCAATGCCATGTATAATTGACCACAAATGTTCCCAACTTTAAAGCACTCTACCCTGTATCGTAAAACAAATGTAAGCTTTAAGAGTAAAACGAAGTAGTGTAATAGAGTGCTCATAACTCATGAGGAATATTGTTTTAAATATTTATTTATCAACTTTTTGCAAGATTGCAACCAAACTATTTTTATGAATAAAAGATCAATCAATTCTTTATCAGTTATGCCAAAATAAAACGTCCTGCATTGCACAGTCATGTGTTAAGTATCAACAAACGTAACCGGGTTGAATGTTTATTTTCGCAAAGTGGTAACTTGGATGGTATCTGTTTTCTTGGTTGCCATAATTTTTAATCGTAAAACATCTGTGATGGACTTTATAATACATTTCTAGAGAAAGTCGATCACAATGAGAGAAAAAAGAGCGATATCTTTATGATTTACCCTTTTTAAAGAGAATCAGGGTAACGTAGGAATGAGATACCAGTCTGGTTTCCACTTTGCGAAAAAAAGCTGTAAGACCCGGTTACGTTTGGTGACCCTTTACGCTTGACTAAGTAGACCTATTAATTTCTGTTTTGCATAGTTAATGTAAAGTTGATTGATCTCCAAGTGATGGACACCTGTTTGGTTTAAAGCTTTAAAATATTTGAGAATAACACTATCAAAGAGAATATTCCTTATAAGTTGTCGAAATTGTATGCAAGATCAGAGTATATTGGATTTAACTTAATCAATTCATAAATAATGTATACAATTTTCGTTATTATTCTTAGATGTGATTTGGGGGAAATATAAATAACATCAGCATGTCATATTTTGCATTATAAGAAGTTTGTAATATGCACACATTTTTATGCACAAATAATCTATTTGAATGAAAATACTTATTTATACTACCAAGATTAATTGTTCAAATCATTATGAATATAACATAAATTAAGTTGATGTGTTAGCATGATATCCATTACCATTTATACTATTGTGATAAGCTGAAAAATGTTCTCCACAGGTTTGAAATCTTCATACCAAAATAAACAAACTTTGGAGACAATATTTTTGAATTTCATTTTTACTAGTCGGTGACTCTGCAATCAGTTTATAACCTACTGTCTTAGCATATGTTTTCACATTCTTAGATTATATTAGATTATACTTTAAACAAAGAAACAATTATCAGTCTTGAACTATAATTAAATATTTAACACTTTGTTTTAGGGTTGGCGACTCTGTACTCAGTCTGCAACCTACTACGCCAAGAAATGTGCAACTCAACTGCTAAGTCAAAAACGACCTTCAGCTATGTAGAATGGACATTGATATTCATCAGAATTGATAATTTACATGATTGATTGATATTGATCATTATTATATGCAACTTATCTATACGATATCTGCGTTTTTAAAACTGTTGTGTGAATGTGTTATATGTTATTCTGATAAATGTTATTTTGTTGTAAGTAATATATTGCCTTAATTGTATCATTTTCCGTCCAAATTGAGTTGATTATAAAATAGAATAAAATAATATAGCAAGTATGCAACTGTGTTTCATTATTAACTGCAAACATTTTGTTAACCAAAATGATCAGATATTGTGCTAATATGTTTAATGTTGTGGTTTTCGTGTATCGATTCTCATTTACGAGAACCCAACCATCTAAGTTATTTCTATATAAAAACATAATACATATCCAAGTTGGTGCATGTAGGCTTGGAATTATAAACTATTCGAAATATATTTATATAACATTTAACGTTTTAATAGAAACACGCTAAACCAACAGATGCATTGTTTAGATATTATTCACATCACTGAAACGAATACTTGCATCTTAATGACACTACAGTATAACTTATGATAACAAGCGATCACTCCAAAAATATTCAACCTATTCAACCTGATTGGCTGAGATATGTATCCCGAACTCCATGCATGAATCATGAGAACCAGTTGATAAAACAAAGCATCACCATAAACTTTCAAATATCATAAAAAAATGGTGGCTGATACCAGTCCCTATTTATGTTTGATTTTAGGGCTGGGATCTTCGTCTATTTTTTCAACGATTGTAAAATTAACGTCATTGAGGTTATGTATAGGATAAAATACGCAGTCAGTCCATTAATTAAATAATTGGACAGTTCCGATACGCAGCCAAGGCACATGTACACTGTTTTAATTATCGAATTCAACCGAGGACTTCAGCCGACTTAGTTTCCTTGATCATGAAAACAAAAGGACTGTAAACTAACAACAGATAAACATGTTAATGCAAGTTGTACCCTTAAACCTAAACATAAGCAGCAATGGATTCCGCAAATCAGGAAAAAGTGTTCTATTGAATATGCTAACTGTTTTGTAATTTAGTTATCAAACTACTGATCCTTAGTCACAAATGTATATTCGTCGTACACATTTTGGATTTCCTTCCCTGTGTAAATTTATAAAATTCAAAAGTGATTTTTGATCGCGATGACAAGAATCCAGTTAATAGTATGAAAAGAAAATATTTCAATATATGAAAGTAAAATGAACTAAATTAACACATTAACTCATCCTATATCTATATTACTCTTTATATGAACATATCAATGTCTTGAAATATATGCGTTGCTTAACCAGGAGCATTACGTTTATTTTCTCGTTGAATGTCAGACACCATTTGGGTTCGGGGCTTGTATCTATTATATCTTGTGTCTATGTCTTTGAGTCTATTATGATCTATATCTGTATAGTTTATTCAAAACACAAAGGGCTAGTCAGTGATATTTAGTAAATCTTGTCAACATCTTTATAGAATTAGAAGGTTTAACTCTGAATATGACTACTTATATTCAAGCTTTAGGCACACTCTATAATTAATAAAAAAAACAACATTTCATTAGCCTCTCTAGTATCAGCATTAACGTATTCAATATCTGTGAAGGCATTTACTTAATGATATCGCAAACGCTCTGACAGAATGTATACACACAATAGTAAAACATTGAAAACAAAAACTTCTGATGATATTTTAACGCAAAAATATGCTTGCCTTCATGGACTACACTTACAAACTTCGTATAACATTTTTTATGAATATTCCAAAACCACCGCTTCTATTCGTAGTGTGCTGTCTTATGCATGAGTAAAACTGAAAACCATATATTTCGACTGTATCAAATCTATCTAGCTTTGTGTCTCCAAACAATATTATAGTTGTTCAGAGCCTCTTCAGTTATCTTAAGGGATAGTGTCATTCACAATTTATGCATGTTTGCTAATTATACTATCAAATTAAGATTTTACTAAAATTATCTCAGGTTCATGACAAAGTCTTTCAGTATGACAGATGAGTCTTGTTGGTGGATCATTTCCGATTCGGTCTTGTATACTACATGATTTTCAGCCATTTTATCAAACTCTTTTTTAGATTTATTTACTCTATATTTCGCTCAAGTCCTATTGAAATAAACAATTTTACATATATGTGCCATTACATTTTATTTTCTGTTAATCTAATTCATGTTGTTTGAATATGTATATTTAGGATTTAAATTTGTTCACAGAATTTCCCTCTCTCGTACCACTGGTACCCAAAACAATAGTTAGGCATTGCATTATTACGGAGTCGTAATAAATGTAGACTGGTCCCCATCCCTAATATCAAAGATATATAGGGACTGGTATCATCCACCATTTTGTTTTTGATTTGAATGCCAGTTTATTGACATGCCACATAAGTCACGTGATTTGGGGGTGTGTCTCTAACAGCCAATCAATTAATTCGTTACAAAAAAAGCTATCCCATACGCCACCGGGTGATACCATACACTATTAACGATAGTGCTTAGTGTAGGGGGACCATTCTATAATAAATGTACTGACAGAAAGACCGACGTTACGTTGTGCAATAATTTTCCTGCACCCTGAACTTGTCACGTTTATTAAGCTTTGGAATTAAACTGATTTTGAGAGGGTAAGCATTTAAACATAAGAGGTTAATTCTTACTTCAAGAACAACTGAGCTAATGTGACGTTAAAACTTAGGATGGAGGCTGAGCGATAATAGCGTATTTTCGATAGACATTTTGTAAACATTCAGATTGTCATCACTGCGCGAGTGTCAAACGGCCGCAACTCTTGGGAGCTTATTAAGACTATGAAGTTTCAGTGACTATAGAGTTTAATATGATTAAATTTCCTTTTCAGAAAAAAAAAACTTGATTTCGCCATCAACTGATAATGGAGTCATGTCCCACTCAAAGTGAAATAATAGACGAACCTGCATTTGAAGGAATGGACTCAACTGATCAAGCAGCTTGGTGTGCCACTATCCTTCGTGATGCTAAGGACAATGATATGATTCTATCTGCTATAAAAGGGTTCCGTGTTTTTTCGAATGAGAAAGGAAACACAAAAATTCTCACAGTTTACAAAGCTTCGAAACCGGACAGTAGTATCAAAAACGCAATAGCCAGTTGCTGTCTTGACGACTCTTTCCTCGTCTCACTTAAAACTGTGATTGATTCGAATTTGGAGGAAATAAAGAGTACCAGAGTAAAAGGCATTGAACAGTTAGTACTTGAAGAAATATTACGACTTGTTATAGCGTTAATTTGTCACAAAACGGATAATTCACGAACTCTATTTACCCTCGGATTTGATAGGAGTGTACTTGAAATCATTAATCTTGACGTCACTGAATCCCTTTATGCATTAAGTATGACGTTTTTAAATCAAGCTCTCGATATGTATGGGTCCATCGTTGAGATAAATGAGAATGTGATACGCAAAGTCATTGACGGTATACAGACTAATCCTTCGCATAATTGTCCTTGTCTCGAGAGTTGCGAAGAAACCTGTCAAACTAGAATGTACTCGATTCATATGGGACTATGTTACAATATGCTCTCATTCAAACCTCAATCCATGTCTAATATCTACGTAAAGAGACTGGTCATAGCCTTATGTGTATGTTTAAACAATGCCCCTTATGTGGAACCGATGGTAATAGATCTACTCGACCAAGTCAGTCGCGCGAGAGAAAGCGTGTTCGTTGCAACCGTGATCGAACATTCGTTTGTGCCCAATATAGTCTCGCTTCTTTCAAACGAAAATGCATCGAGTCGCCCGGGAGTGATGCAGCTCATAAATAGCCTGTTTGCCGGTCGTAAACATGTATGGAAAATGGCGCAGAGCCCGCTTCTAACATATTTACCTATGATTTTACATAAATTCGACGATGTGCAATCCACAAATTGGGCGTTACGCTTGCTTAGTCACATTGCTGCTGAAGGGGATGATAGCGCGGATTTCTTCCTCGACTTTGGTATCGCGACATACATTGAGTTTTGGCTGAAGTCAAACCGGCACGACATTGTGAAAGAAGCCTTAACTATAATGTCGCACGTTCTGCATGATGCAGATGATAACGATTTGATTATCCATAAGTTGTTCGTGTTTGATCGCTATCGAATCGTGTCATGCCTCGTAAATATTGTTGAAGATCATAGTCGTTATCGACATGTGCCTAGGCGTAGGGCTTTGAAAAACATTGCAGCCGATTGTTTGGTGGAAGTCATCGCACAGATAATTGACACAGAATATAGCGAACTTGACAAAGACAATATTTGGTTCGCTGCCGCGGAGAGACTATTGGAGAATGAGTTATGGCAATCTGTTGAGGGCGATTTAGCTTTAATTTCTGGTTATAACGCGTCGCTTGAAGAACTCAATGATGAAATTACTCGACTACAGGAAACCGTCACTTTAGTATATTGACACGAATCTCATCCACGGCGCAAGGGTTCATCCTTAGTTCCATTCATTCGAATTAGTAGTGTCGTTGGTAAAAGCTATGCCAAATAATATAAAATGTTTCTTTTTGGAAGACGACTAAACGAGTTATTACCATACATGTTTTACAAAATTAAATCCAGCTACATTGTTATAGGAAAATAAGACTTAGTGTAATATACGCAATATAAATTTCAATTCTGCAAACCTAAGTTTGCATTTTTAGTTTTTATTTGAAATCTATTGAAAAATTGGTGAAACCATGTAAAGTATAAATTTTTCACAAACTGGATTTTCCATGATTCATTCAATTGCAAGGAGATAAAATACAACGAATTCCGCATATCTTAAGAATATTTTCATACACTTATAGTGGGAAACAATTTAACACTTTTCACTAGTAGAAATGGAAACGATATATTCTCTTTCCAAGATATCATACTTTGCCGTCATGAGTTGCAACAAACATATCTTAGAAAAAAATCCTAGCATTACGCAAATTGTTTATTCAAAAAAAAAAAAAAACTGCTAAGTTCTCATATTTGTACATAACAAAATATGAACGTTCAGGGTGATAAAAATAAAAATTCCACAGTTGTAGAAATGGAAATGGAGTCTGAACATCTTCATAATTCCGCTGCTCCTGCAAATATAACATACTTTGTTGTGAAGAGTTACAACAAACAAGGCTTAGAAAAATCAAAGGCTACCGGTGAATGGGCATGCAATGACCGGTCCAACGGACCTCAGCCTCGCAATATATTGGGTCAGTGAACATTTTGAACATATCTTGTTATTTTTCTATATGAAAAAATATTTTAAAGTATCATTTTAAAGTATCATTTTTCTCAACATTAATTTGATAATGCACATATAACTGATATATTTTGATGATAATTTACTTATTTCTTTAAATATAAGCTACCAATGCCTACATTTTTTTCGACAAAGAGAATCTAAAAACTACATCTTAATCTCATGTTTAGGTTGCTTTTTGGACGGTGAATATTTAACGAGATTTTTTATAATCAGACAAATATGTATATTTGAAAAAAAAATATTTATTTTACAGCTGTTTATGAATGAATTTATTCCACTTTTTTTCCGTTATAGCTGAAGCCTTCGAAAAAGGACGTGTGTATCTATTGTTTAGCGTGAATAATTGCCATGGTTGGCATGGTTACGCATTTCTGACGTCACGACCTGCAGATATTCCGTGCTCGTTGGAACAATCTACAGGTAATGTTGAAAACTATGCTTTGATAGTCTTGATTGAAAAATAGATAAATAGGAATTTAGGCGTGGTAAGTATAGATTATGAGTTTTTTTTTCAAAAGTGAATGTCAAGGTTTTAAAGGAAAACAATCCCGAAAAGTGAATTTAAGTTAAAAACATGTCGCTCTTTCGATTTGCAGGAATACAATTTGTAAGCTTGTGATGTTACGATAAATTATAACTCATAATTAGAGAAGGTTTTATCGGGCCACGCTGTGGGTTTAAACATTATGGATATTTCGATTTTCTGAAATAAACTTTGGATGTTACAATAAACATTATTCAATCTAAAAAAACACTATCGGATTACTGTGCGTGTTATTAATTTTCACAAAGTATTCATCCCATAAAACGTTATGGATAATAAAAGATCTTGCTTAAAACGTTTGATTAAATGTGTTGCAGATGAGACGAGTGGTGGTCAAGTCAATTCCTTGAATGACAAGCAATGGTACAAGTTCACCGTCAGATGGGGTAAGTCGAGATGCATAAATATGGTCTAGAGGTAAGAGGCCTCTTGGTTTATGCATTTATAGTAAAAATATATGGAATCTTTCAGCCTAGAATCGGAGTCTTTTGAAAACGAATGCACTGGAATAGTCGTAAGATGCTTTGTTTGGTAAATATTAAATTTAAGTCTGGTTGGAGTAAGGTTTTTAAACGAATCAAAAGCAGAACAAGCTAGTTGAAAATATAATTTTAAATTTTCGTTAAGACCCCTGTTATATGTTTATCATATTCTGAAAAAGGTTAAATAATTGCGGTTAAACTTTAAATTGTCTATGTTCATTTGTAGAAAAGCTACTTCTTGATCTTCACAACGAAAAGAGTCTCCATTTCGACACAACACATCATCTTTTATGTGCCGACAAAATTACACCTCTAAACAAAGCACGAAACTACCAGGAGGTCGATTCCGACACCGGTCAATCCCTTTGTACATTGATTGACCAACAATACGACAAGATTTTGAAAGAGATCGACGAAAAGAGACGTCAACAGGAAGCCCGGATACCGGCGCCATTTTTGCAGGTGCACGCTGAGGAAGAATCCCAGGATGCAACGGGAAACGGTTCAGTGCAATCGCACGCACAGGTAGTCGTTTTGTACATGTATATGTGGCAGCGAAACTTTAATTTTCAGCGAAACTTTAATTTCGCTAGCGAAAGATTAATTTTTCGGATCATGTACGTATTTTATGTCTAAATGTTATATATAAGGCCTTTAACCACAGTTTATCTTGATAAGATGTATAGCAATATATTCATGGGTCATCTAACCAATCCATTCAAAGCTTTTTATGAAGTTCTATTCAATAATGTAATCGAAATAAGCCGATTAATCCCCGAGTTCAGTTCATGACTCAACTCACGGACAATCCTATCTGGGAGTGTGCTTTATGTCACTGATACACATAATTGGATCAAAAGGTACATGAGACATTATCATTACAGGCCAAATTCTAAATGTTGACTGTTAAAGTATCTTAAATAGACCATTTTTTCCAACATCATCAGAAAAATTAATCTTTCGCTAGCGAAACTATAGTTTCGCTTAAATTAAAGTTTCGCTGCCACATATATAAATAAGTTGGGTGGGGGTTAGGGTTATTTAAGGGTTTTCACACTTCAGAATTAGCATGGTAAAACTGATAACTTATTTGGATAAGTTTTAACTTTGAAATGCAAATATTAACTTTGAATTGTGATTTTAGAAGAGTTAATAAGCGTAGTATCATTTGATAATGTTTATAAGCCATATATATGTCCTGGCTATTCCACGATAAGACGAAATAAGAGATTATATATATATATATATATTTCTTTTTAGACCCCAACCGGGGGAACCCGGGGGGGTCTATAGGATTTGCCTCTGTCCGTCCGTCTGTCCGTCCGTCCGTCCGTCCGTCCGTCCGTCTGTCCGTCCGTCCGTCCGTCACGCTAATCATACAACACTTTGTCCGCGCCACTTTGGTATGAAGCATTTGTCCTAGGGTTCTGAAACTTCACACAGTGAAAGAATATATATTGCAGGTGTGCAACGTCGAGGTTTCAGTTTGATCGACCAAAAATTGTCGAAATGACGGGGGTCTGAACTTAGACGATTTTGAGATAATTAGGGGTGTTTGTACAATACTTTGTCCGCGGCACTTTGGTATGAGTCCTCTGTCCTAGGGCTCTGAAACTTCACACAGTGAAAGAATATATATTGCAGGTGTGCAACGTCGAGGTTTCAGTTTGATCAACCAAATATTGTCGAAATGACGGGAGTCTGAACTTAGACGATTTTGAGATAATTAGGGGTGTTTGTACAACACTTTGTCCGCGGCACTTTGGTATGATTCCTCTGTCCTAGGGCTCTGAATCTTCACACCGTGAAAGAATATATATAGCAGGTGTGCAACGTCAAGGTTTCAGTTTGATCGACCAAATATTGTCGAAATGACGGGGGTCTGAACTTAGACGAATTTGAGATATTTGGGGTTGTTTGTACAACACTTTGTCCGCGGCACTTTGGTATGAAGCCTTTGTCCCAGGCTTAAATAACTCCACACAGTGAAAAAATGTATATTGCAGGTGTGCAACGTCGAGGTTTCAGTTTGATCGACTAAAAATTGTCGAAAAAACGGGGGTCTGAACTTAGACGATTTTGTGATAATTAGGGGTGTTTGTACAACACTTTGTCCGCGGCGCTTTGGTATGAGTCCTCTGTCCTAGGGTTCTGAAACTTCACACAGTAAAACAATATATATATTGCAGGTGTGCACCATTGAGGTTTCAGTTTGATCGACCAAATATTGTCGAAATGACGGGGGTCTGAACTTAGACGATTTTGAGATATTTGGGGATGTTTGCACAACACTTTGTCCGCGGCACTTTGTTATGAAGCCTCTGTCCTAGGCTTTTGAAACTTCACACAGTGAAAGAATATATATTGCAGGTGTGCAACGTCGAGGTTTCAGTTTGATCGACTAAAAACTGTCGAAATTACGGGGGTCTGAACTTGGACAATTTTGAGATATTTGGTGATGTTTGTACAACACCTTGTCGGCGGCTTTTTGGTATAAATCCTCTGTCCTAGGGTTCTGAAACTTCCCACAAGGACAGAATATATATTGCAGATTTGCAACGTTGAGGTTTCAGTTTGATAGATAAAAAAATGTTGAAATTACGGGTTGTGAACTTAGATAAATCTGAGATATTTTGAGATACTGTGATGTTGTGAGGACTACGTTGTGTGGACGAATATGTAAGAGCAACGGTGTAAGAAAGATGTTGTGAGAAAAACGAAAAAAGCATATGTAACTTTGTGAGAAAGAAGTTGTAAGAAAAACG
>LQRL01105494.1:3064-16772 GCA_001703475.1 Hydroides elegans | reverse complement strand
TATTGTTCTTAATTTGAGTATTAATTGCCTGTTTCAATGTTTTAAGTGATTTCAGGCTCAAATAAACACATTTTAAAAATTGGGTCATGGGGTGCCCTTCGTCTGTCATCGCTTTCTTGTACGGGCTAGAACTTTTGAACGGAAGGTCATAGAGACTTGGTTATAGGCTTGAATGAAAGATCTTGGTCCGTAGATGTGCCTTTTGACCATTTCGGTCAAAAACACCCCACCGGAAGTGGTCAAATTGGCCAAAATAGCCCAAAATAGCGGTTTTTCAAGACTTGAGCTTGTACGGGCTAGAACTTTTGAACGAAAGGTCAAAGTGACTTGGTGATAGGCTCAAATGAAAGGTCTTGGTCCGTAGATGTGCCCTTTTGACCATTTCGGTCAAAAACAATTGACCATTTCGGTCAAAAACACCCCACCGGATATGGTCAAATTGGCCAAAATAGCCCAAAATAGCGGTTTTTCAAGACTTAAGCTTGTACGGGCTAGAACTTTTGAACGGAAGGTCAAAGTGACTTGGTTATATGCTCAAATGAAAGGTCTTGGCCCGTAGATGTGCGTTTTGACCATTTCGGTCAAAAACACCCCACCGGAAATGGTCAAATTGGCCAAAATAGCCCGAAATAGCGGTTTTTCAAGACTTCAGCTTGTATGGGCTAGAACTTTTGAAAGGAAGGACGTAGAGACTTGATAATAGGCTCAAATGAAAGGTCTTGGTCCGTAGATGTGCCTTTTGACCATTTCGGTCAAAAATCACCCGACCGAAAGTTGTCAAATTGGCCAAAAATAGCGGTTTTCATAGAAAATATATTTTAAATCTACAAAAACCCATACCCCTTCGAGTTTGGGGGCGGTTGGGGCCTGTTCGTGTTTCACAAATACTTCCTTGTCGAATATAAAGGTGCATTCATGAAAGGAAATGAGTATGTGTAAGCGAATATTAAATCTTATATTGCATTTATCGTTGAGTAGAAAGCTATCTTGTTATCAATCAATCTCAACTTTATCGTTGGTAATTGGATAATTGATTCTGACGATAAAACATCATCACAGCAAAATGCTGATCACCTTTATAGACTATTTTCCAGTCATCAATATTCGGTAATATAGATTTTTGAATCCCGGTTATTGTATGTGTAAATTCCATTTTTTAGTACAAACTAGTTGTTAAAACAACACCGTTTCATCTTAACCATTTATTTTCAGCTTAGTTCAATAAAAACAAAATGACAACAATGATGTTGTTCGATCGATCTATTTAAGCACCGATCAACCATATTATAATAATGAAATACAATTTATAATGTTAATACAATATTTGCAAAAATGTGAGAATTAATCTCTTGATTTTAATATACCAATCACGTTGTTTTAGCGGGCGTTAATGATATTTGAGGCCCGATGTTTTCATTTGAAGCCCGAATTTTATCATTTGAAGCCCGCTACATATCATTTGAGGCCCGAGCTTGCGAGGGACTCAAATGTTATGTGAGGGATCCAAATGATAAAAAAGGGCTTTAAATGAAAACTGAGGGACTCAAATTTCATTAACGCCGGCTAAAACAATGTGATTACTATTATTATTGATTTAAGAGGTACACACATTTGTCCACTTCGACTTCGTATACACGCTTTTTTTTTTTAAAATAAATTATACCAACTTTAAATTGACAATGTTTGTACAATTAAATGTTGCATTTCTTTAAAAAATATTCACGAAAAAAAGAAAATATTGAATCTTATTAATGAAGAAAATAACCAAGATATCTGACGAATTCATCGGTGACTAATGTCTGCTTTTTCCCGATTGCAAGGAGACTTGAGCACAATCATAATCATTTCAATATCGATTTACCTTATACGGGTACTCAATGGCATCTCATTAGCATATTGCATTGTTTTACCAATTATTGATTTTTAAATTATAATTGATATTTAAAAGCACCAATTCAACAGCGTTCCTATGGCCTAGTGGTTAAGGTGCGTGACTGCGAAGTTTAATGTTTTGCAACCCAGGTTCGAATCTCATCAATGTCCCATCTAAATTTTATATTTGTTTTATGTATTTTGCTACTTATTTTTCAACTTAGAATAGACATATTTAATGTCACAGTTAATGTTTATCAAATATTTAATAATAACCAAGTGAAACGCCGTTGCAAATGAAAATTATAGCATTTATGGGTTTTAACAAGTAAGCGGGCCGTTTTCATTTGAAACCGAATTTAGCGGGCTCAAATGTAACATTCGGCCCGCTGTTTTCATTTGAAGCCCGCAAACCATTAAAAATTGCCTTGTAAATCAGCGTTAATGTACCACAGTGCCTCGCAAATCGATAATAATACTCCATTAACTTCTTAATATTAACATTCAGAGCTCAAGCTAATAAAAGTTGTAATTGCAAAGAAAAATCACGAGCTTATATGTATCGTGCATGATATTTTAAGAAATGTGTACCTATCACCGATTAGCAAACCGTCATCTCATTATCTAAACAATATCGATATTTATTGAATCGTAGTAATTAAAATAAATCGTGGCCACAAACTTAGTTCAGAAACAACCGGTCTTCATATATTTTTATCTGCAATCTTTTCGTTTACGAAAATATTTTTATCTGCAATCTTTTCGTTTACGAAAATATGCAGGTATTGCAATCACTCGATAATATTGAATTTGTTCCCGTGAATCGATTTTCTATATGTAACGAATCATAACCTACCCTTATTTATATACAATAATATAAAATAACTATCAAAGGTGGTGCATAGGGGATTAAGAAAACGATTTGATAAATGGTTTAGAAGATATTTAACTTTTAAGACAGCAACCCTTAAATCGAAATGTCATTTTTCTTCGCCTTGCTGAAACCACTGAGTGGAATCCCTGCCCTCTAATTGGCTCATTTAGAGGTGTGTCTCATTTATACTGCACACGTCATTGACGTCATCAATCAAGGCTAGCTATATAAAAGCACTGCATGTGGCACATAATCAATACTCATCGTGTCCACTGCATGTGCAATAGACTATCTCACTTCGCTTTGAAGCAAATTATTGGAACTCCAGGTTTTATAAAATATAACATCTATTTTGTGACTTAATTATTATCTGCAATCTTTTCGTTTACGAAAAAATGCAGGTATTGCGATTGCTTCACTTTTGAGGGCCAACGACCCCTTCTATTTTGTAGTACCTTTTTCTATATGTTAAAAAACGAATAAACACTATAATATATATATGAGTGTATTGCTAATACACTGAATATGGAGAATAGGTGGTTTAGAACTGTGACATTATATATTTTAATAACATTATTTGGATTTGAAAGCCATCACCTCTTGAAATTAATGCATTAAGTTGCGTCCCGCTGAAAACCACTATAAAGCCCTCTCGCGTTGTGATTCGTTACGCAATCAATTAAATGTACAAAAGGGGTGGAGCTTAAGTGGAAAGAGTGACAGCACTCTATTGATGTAGGGTTGTGCATGAGTAGATGCGCTGCTCAATAAGTCAATGTGACTCATAATCAATAATCACTGTGTCGAGTCCCTATATTAACGATTTTTTTAAGTGGAGGTGCAGACCGCAAAACAATATTAAATCAAGATTGGAAATTGAATATTAACTTAACGTTTTCATTTTTCTATATACCAAAACATATACATGTAAATCTCTCTATAATAAGGAATTTCCGTAACACAGTCTTCGATTGTTTTCCACTTATATAATCATTCAAACTTAAGATCTGCTGTATAAAACTGGGTATTTATGTAATAAAAAGAGCACATCAAGAGCTTTTCCCTAAAAAATATAACACCATCAAATTCTGACCTGGAGTTTTTTGAAAATACATTCAATCTTGGAGACTGGAGGGGTAGGAGGAACACCTTTATTGTATTTTTATCATTTTCACGATAATTAGTGACATTAATTATTTTGAAATTCGATAAATTTGCTTGCATTATTTGATTGGCTGTTATTTGCATGATATGATAGGTAGTTTTCTTCCATTTAGCATTTAATTTTTTTCGCAAAAGTTGTTCCTTATCAGACCAAGCTGGATAGAAAAGGCGAAACCGCCCAGCTGGCTTGGAAAAAAAGTGAACACCTTTTCGCAAAATAAAAATGTTCAAAAACCATTATTTTGTTGTCGTGGGATTTCCTTCATATAACTCTACCCAATAAAATAGACATGGTCTTAATATGTGTCATTGGTTGCCTGAATTATTAAACTAGTTTTGATAAAATTATATTATTGGTTGTCTGAATAAAGGAAACCTATTTTTTTTTTGTCATATAGAAAATATTTAAAAAGAATAAAAAGGAAAAGATTGCAGATAAATTATACTCTACGAGTATTAGATTATCTAGTCCTGTTATTGTCTGTACTATGAAAACAAGTTTTACAGCATTAACAATTTGATTACTCTTATAACTATTTAACGTCTCTATAACAAACTGATAATTATGTAATGTCTCTATAACTATCAATAATATAAAATAAATGCTGCGAAAAGGTTTAACAAAAGCTCTAGTTGTCACCATCAGTTATATTCACTTTCTATATCTTGATGTGCTTTACAATCTCCGGATAGTCTTTCAGTTTCTCATTGTAAACTTCCATGAACCCGTCGAGAGCCTCTTTACTCAAGTATTTCTTCCATTCGGCCGTCTCACCTACAATATAGAGAAAAATAGTTAAAACTTCAACTATTTCGGCTACAACGTAGCTCGTTTGCTGTAAATTTGGAGCATTTAATCACGGGGTGCTCAGTAAAGACATACTTGATGCCAAGGTACATGTATATGGTAATCTAGGCCTCAAAACCAAGAACGAATCCTGATTTGATTCTTATTCTTACAAACTGAAACGAAAGTTAGCAATAAATACACTTTTCGGAACCTTTGTTTGATGCAGACAATGAAAATATAGCTAAACTATTGAAAAATTGATATTAATATTAAAGTCGTTATAACAGTATATTTACTGTATATTGTATATAATTTACTCACTATTTTAAGTTCTTTTTTTAGAAAAATTACTAATAACTACTATAGTTACTTCAACGTTTACCCTAATTTTGTCGGAATGTGTGTTTGTTTGATAATAAATATATACTTGCTCTTTTTCGTAACTTTACCTTTTCGGATAAAATGTGAGTTGTCTTCCGTCTTTCCTGTGACGTCCGTCTTTTGCTTGAATCGCTCTCTCATTGTTTGCATCGACGTTTCCTCAACAACCGCTCGCCTTCGCTCCGGGGTCAGGTCACACCCAAAGAAATCGGATAGCTGTTGCACAGCCTTTTCAGGGTCCTAGGGATATAATGTTTTTAGGAATGTCATTTTTTTTTGTATATTATGTTGTTTTTATCTATCATATTATGTGCTCGGAACATACTTTCTAACATTGGTTTTCAGGGTCTTAGGAATATAACGTAAACAGATGCATTTGTAATTGTATGTAGTGTTTATCGATAGCCCATGTAAAATCTGAACAGGTACAAACTACATAGAATTTTCTTTATAGCATATGTTTTGTCTGTTAATATAATTTGTTTTCGACAACAAACATTCACGGGGGGGGGGGTATTTTTTTTCATACATTATTTAATGATTTTTTCTCGTCTAACTATTTTTCTTACCTCACGCATTTCCTCATAGTACATCATCAGAACATTTGAGCCTGCTTTCGACAATTTGTAGGCATCGATTATATGATCAAACCAAGTGCCGTAAAATGAATCTGCAATATATCCAACGAAAAATATATAATGAAAATCTTCATATAATCTTAAAACAAATTTCAATTTATTAAGTTTAAAATACATTCCTTTTGTATGGTGTAAGAAAATGCAAAAATGTTGATTTTAGCTGCAAGAACACATCGAGTTTTACCCAAAAAAAGAAATATCTAAATAACAATATCCTTAATGCTAAATGGTGAACGATTCATACTAAAATGCTTACATATTTCTGCGGAGAAACATTCAATAAACGTCTCTATTGTTCCAGTATAGCACAAATGCTTCATTTTGACGCCTTGGTGGTAGTATGATAAAGCTGCTGACAGGGGATTGCGCGCAACATACACTATCTTGGATTGCTACAAAAACAGAAATACGACTTGTTTATATAATATTAAAAGTTATAAAGTTAAAAATGATGCTATCCCTTTTGCCTCCGTTTGACAAAACATTTAATAAACGGTATGACCATAACATATCTACACTTCCAACATAGTTGTTGTATTGGCGTTTTAATTCTATAGATAGGCTTTGAGTTTTTTTGGCAAATCTTGTGATTTAAAACGTACAGTTTAACATATCATATAAAATCCTATTCAACACAATATAGTCGCGAATTTGATTGGTTTCCGCCAACCCCCGACGGCCCATCCCCTGCCCTAAACATTTTTATGTACGTTTTACCACAATGACGCCATTATGTTCCCATTTATATACCCTATACCCTCGACGCCAATATTCCTAGGATCCACGCCAAAATTGCACTGTGCATAATTTCATGATACTCCGATACTCCGATAAAAACTTAGACAAAATGTTCTGTAAAATAATAGTGCAACCTGAATCCCGTCGGAAAGACGCCTCAGTGGTATGTGGGTGTTCATGAGCCGGGGAGATGGTAAATCGTCAAACCAATCTGGAACATTATTCAAAATGAAACGTCTATAAGATGATGATAATCATAATGAAATGAATTGCATAACATTATTGAATGGTTATTAAGTTAAATTTACATAGCATCAACATAGAGTAGAGTCTACTTGATAAACTCGGCATCGAATAATGACGGAATTTTGCTGTCCTTTCTATTCAAAAAAAAATATCCGGAGAAAGTAAATTTCTAAACATAAATTTGCTCAAAATAAAACACATAAGCAAATTGACCATTAAATAATAATCACATAAGCTAAAATGTCATTGAAACCGATCGCCGCAAAACGCCACGGGATGGAATCGACCAACAAGCCGCAGTCAATGATAAAGCGCCCCGTTTGACCAAGACCTATATTCCCACCCCTCTTAACCTTAATATTACCCTTAAACCCAACGTAAACGGATGGGAAAAAGTGTAAGTTTAAGGGTAAGGTAAAAGCGGAGAATAAGGGTTCACGTCATTACTCACCGATTGCTTTGGGGTATTCGAGCATGGATTTTTCTTTCGGTTCACTGCATGTTTTTCCATATTTCACACATTTGATGAGTTCGTGCATCCAGTGAGTTCCTGAACAAAAAATTAAAACAATACAATTAAGAAAATAAACAATTAATTAATAATAGCTATAGCTATAGCAATAACTATTTTTCGGGCAATGAAAAAAATACAAATGAACAATTATTAATAAATAATAAATAATAGATATAGCTATAGCAATAAAGCGTCCATTTTTTCGGGCAATAAAGAACAGCGATTTAATGATATGATGCCTTAAGAATCTCGTTGAGTACATATATAAATTTGACAGTCCGAAAATGTCAGTTAAAATTCTAAATCGCCACTACCACGCGTAAAATTATACAAAACAACGTGTAAAATAGTAAGGGGTTCTTAACAATGTATGAAGCCCAAATTAAATTAATGAAATTAAATTCATTTCATATTAGTTTTTTCCTCAATTTTCATCGATAATGATTTTAACACAATCAATAGTGACTTTAATTGGTGTCATGATGTTGCATCTGTCTTATCTGTAATCGCTTGGGAATCGAAAGAAAATATAGTAAAATAAATATCACTAGTGATGAGTATATCATTATAAATCTTACCATTTCTCAACGATCGCAGTTCAGCATGGCCGCTCCATTATCGTAAGAACATATAATCATTGCGGAATGTTCTTCAATCGCTTCGAAATTCATAGAAAATTGAGTAAATCAAGCGATACTTGTTTTACTATATTTGCTTTGATTTTCGCAGTGATTTCAGAAAATTCACAGGCGCTTTCCTGTGCCATTAGGGCCTGGTCACAACGGGAGTGATCAGAAGACACAGAGCTTTTTGTTCCGGTATACTCTTTATGTGAATTTAATTAGACTATTTTGGCAATTTAGATATATAGAACATATCATCCCTTTTCTCTCCCGGTGTGACCAGGCTTATATGTTCTTATAACAAAATAAAGATGCGAAATACTACCTGATTTTACATAGGAAATAATCCATACATCATCTGGTCGCGTTTTGAACTCGCCGATATTTCCTATAAAGTCATTGATACCAACAAACGGTACGGGGACACCGAGTGTTTCTCCCTTGTATGTGATCGGTGCTGTATTGATCGTATGGCCATATTTATTCTTTACTTGCAATATATTCTCCGACATGTTAAAATTGAAATTTATACCAACAAAACCTTGATAGATGTATTATATGTTTAGAATGTTTATTTCTATTTATAGGCGGTTTCGTGTAGGCAGTGATGTTATCTGCATAGAGAATGTTGTAAATGCAGCATGCACCTTCATATATAGCAACTTAAATACTCTCGAAAAGCTATAAATCATCCACCATTTAAAATAAAGGGAAACTGATAAGCAAGCATACAAGGGTAGCCTTTAAGTTGCAAGTATTGGTTTTTTTTTCAATAAGCGTCTTTGAAAAAGTACATAGACTACATGTATTTGCTAAGTCACTGTCACACTACATGTGTGGCCTAGTTAACTACAGCTGTGGTTTATGCTATCTATAGTTTAAGTTCAAGTAGATCTAAATTACATGTGTCTGTCTGTTGCCATATTGAGGTCATCGAATTAACATGTACATGTGAATAGAGCCTATGACAAATCAAGCATTAGTCGATTAATCGTAGACCGAGTCGAATAAAAATTCTTGAAACGTAAGGATTGTTTTCATAAAATGACTTTCAGACGCCCGACTAGGACTAACAAGTTTCGACGTCAGGAAACGTCTTTCTGAGAGGGCTACGTCTTAATTGATTCAATCGTATTCTCAACAGACCACTGCGGTTGAAACATGGTGACATTCAGCCTGAGTTTATAACTATGCAATATCGAGCACGAACACTTTCAAATACACAAAAAAACGTCTAAAGGCCCCTCACATCGTTTCTTAAACGTAATGCTCAGAGATAGCTGTCATAAAAAATATATAAATGAATGTTTTTCATTCAAGTGGCTAATTCTTGCTTATCACCAGCAACAGACATTTGAATTCGTTTGCGGACGTTAAGAGCATGATATTGAAGAAACGTCAAGTTACGTTTCAAACGTATGAGGTGATGCGAAAAAAGCGAAATTGTGCATCGTCATCATGAGAATAAAATATTTAGAAAAGACATTCGAAAATATTTTGGGTTTTATTTTTCATAAATAATCACAAAAATACAATAAATATATTCTTAGGTATCAAAAATATACATTTGATCGGACTAGAGTATCATATCGCAATATCGTAAATCAGTATAAATAAAATTATTTCAAATCACACATTTATTTCCAAATAAGTTTTTGATTAAAACTCCAATTTACAATGTTCCTTAAGCTCTCAATCATTTTAAGTAATAGATTTTTCACATAACCTTTGAATTAATATATAACAATCATTTTGATTTTAATATCACCCCGTAAAAAGACCAAAGAACATATCTTTGATAAAGAAGCAAGGACAATACAAATGGTTTATAAGTTACTTACAATAGCTTAATTCTTTACACAAATCCACAACTATGCCACAAAGTTAGAAGCATTATTAGCATAGAATATACATCTTTATAACTAGAAGGTCAGTAACCTTGGATCCCCCGTGAACTTCAACAATTCGTGGATGTAGGATGGTCAGTTTTTACTATAATTAACTTTGGAAATAACGAACTATTTTGCGAATAAACAAGATCATGTGATGAAAGAAAAACAGAGTAACATCTTGCATCATCACTCACTTCTTTCTGAAGACATCTTTCGGACTGACGAGACCAGTTGGAAAAACGAGGCCAGCGAAACAAATATATAATTTAACTGACATTGCAAATGTGCTTATATAAGCACGATTACTTTTGTAAGCCATTTCCAAATGCACCAGGCTCCCCAAATAGGTGTTTACACATCTCTATTAATTTTCTGATTAATATGCTGATATAAGCATGATTGGTTATAAATATGCTTATATAAGCATACTTGCTTATAAAATCACACGCAAAATGTTTTCGGAGGGCAGCTGACGAGACAAGTGAAGAAAGAATATAATTTCACTTATCTAAAAAATAATATGCTTATATAAGCATGTTTGCTTATATAAGCAATATATAAGTGCATACCACCTTAAGTACATACCAGCTTATATAAGTACATACCACGTACTTTAATGATAATATCTTATATTATCAGGCACATTTCCTAATCTTTTTGCTACCTTTTAAAGTGCTCCAAAATCGACAATTTTCAACCGATTGAGATGACACCATGACGAGGCACGACTTAAGGCCCTGGTTTATATGTGTATTAAATTACGAATCTCTGGCTCAATTCCTTCATACCAAACTCGCGTGCACAAAGTACTTATCATCGGGTGAAAATGTTTAAAACGACAATTTTTAAAGTGTTCCAGAATCGACAATCGACCGATCCAGATAAATCCTTGACGAGGCACGAATTCAGACCTTGGTTTATGCGTGTATAAAATTTTAAAGGTCTAGCCCAATTGCTTCAGACCAAACTCGCCTGCACAAAGTGCTTGGTATCTGAAAAAAAGTTTAAAATCGACCATTTTTAAAGTGCTCCAGAATCGACATTTTCAACCGATCGATATAAAACCTTGACGAGGCACGACTTCAGACCTTGGTTTATGCGTGTATAAAATTTGAAAGGTCTAGCCCAATTGCTTCAGACCAACCTCGCCTGCACAAAGTGCTTGGTATCTGAAAAAAAGTTTAAAATCGACAATTTTTAAAGTGCTCCAGAATCGACAATTTTCAACCGATCGAGATTAAACCTTGACGAGGCACGACTTCAGACCTTGGTTTATACGTGTATAAAATTTGAAAGCCATAGCTCAACTCCTTCATACCAAACTCGCGTGCACAAAGTACCCTATATCAAGCGGGACAGACGGACGGACGGGACAGACGGACGGACAGACAGACAGACAGACGGACAAGCTCAACCCTATATCCCCTCGTTTTCACGGGGGATAATTATTCCGATTTTTATCAAAATATTATGATACCACATATAAATCATGAGGCAAAATGGTCTCAAACATTCAACATTATGAACATATGTGCTATACCATACGAGAGGAGATATGAAAGACCATCCGGTAGAAATAAGTTTTACACAATAATAGAAACCTTTATATATTGATAAAATTCTAGCATTTCAATTACATGTATAATAAATATCAATAATATGAAAGACAATCTGGTATAAATACAAATTGATTAAATAAAAACATTTTCTTTGAAATCATATGTAAACATACACTTCAGTCATGAAATGGCTTCCGAAATAGAACAAAAATCAGTTTGATTATAACATTTTCATAATACATTATTATCACATTTGTGCTTATTCTCAGAGAATAAACATATAAATAGATATTCCTAAACTGAACACGTAACACAGGCAAGTCTCAAACAAAATACTCAAAATGACTATATATAAGTAAATCATGTATCTAAACATGTTTATGTTATCGCCTCAAAACTATTATCAATCAGGTATATTACTGTATAATCAATAAAAAAGAAACAAACTTACAAAAATGCTCACGAGGGGTCCGGAAATTCAGCCTATAGTAAACGCGTTAAAATACTTCTAAAGCTCAAACGAAACCCCTTGTTTAACACGTTCTTACGCCTCTACGTCTTAAAACAACCATTAAACAAAGCATGGCCAAACGCAGTCTTCTTATTAATATAAAAACATATGCTTCTGAAATGTTCCTAGAATGAAGCAGCCCTGAAGTAGATCTGAAGAGTAGCTTATTTTCACATTTGATCACCTCTTAGTTGTCAGGCCTCTTTCTAAATTTTCTAATTGTGTGTATAAACTTTTTGCGTCTTCATGTCTTATGTCCATCTGCAAGCAAAGCATTGATATGAAATAATTACACATAGGCCTATAAAGTTTCGAACCTAGAACAAAATATTATTATGATTGTTAAGTTTTAAATATTTTTGTTTTCTGAAATCACAAACCAATTCATATTCTAGTGTTAGTGGTTATATCAATTATAATATTGGGATATAACATTTTTAATCAATACACTGTCATAATATTAGCTCCGGTTTTTATCATATTCCAATATTCCGGCGGTTTAAAACATCAAACAACACCTCATGGACGCACTACTTTTTTGTACATTGGCCACGTGACCTACCTGTCCTTGATTGACGTACGGCCTGCCCGTGACTGATACCCTGGAGAAGAACTTGGCCCCTGGATCGAGACGTGGTCCGTTCTGGGCAGAAAGCCACACCTGTAAAGTTTCAAATGAAACATATTTTGTACTAATTACTTAAATAATGTCTAAATACTATATTGTGTTTAGCCAATTATTCTCATATCAATATCAAGCAAATATGCAAGTGCATATTTAAAATTCAGGTTTAACAAGTCTCAAGTCATACATAATACAGAGTTAGTACAGAATTGCCATTATCAGATTGCAAGACTTGTGAGGGCCATTTGCTTTAAGTTTTACAAATTTCTTACCATCCAAATCTATTTGAATTTTTCTAAGGATTTTCGAATATATTAGCTACAACAATCTCGTTTCTAATACTTAACTTGCTAGGAAAAATTAGTTATTCAGAATCAATGTTTATAAACGACTTCGTGTTTTAATTTAATCATCTTCTCCGAACATTTCCCAGAAAGCTTTCTCATTGACTTTATTGACTTGATCAACTCATAGACGAACTTCTTATTGAATGTTAATGTTTAATTTGTCTCAGCGTATAAATAGTATTTACATACTACAACAAATCAAAAACGGAAAGTACGTCTGAAACTCACTAGAACTTCAGCTCCATTATAAGCACTTAATGTCAAGCTCGGTGCCAGCAACCGCAACTAATAAATGATAAATAAACATGCTTGTGATAACATTTTATACGCATTAAATAAGCAACTGGTATGAGTAAATCATTGAGCTATTTCTCTCACAATTAAAAACGCAACCGCAAATTTATGTCAGAATATGCATTAAGCGATCCATAATAACCAATCGTGGCAGATAAGCACCTATTCAAATACTTAATTTGAATAATTTTAATACGTATTAATGAGATAATGTACTTTTATAAAGCTGCCAACCAACTCAGTTGCAAATACTACCATATAAAGGATTATTCTACTTACCAATACAAGTATCGGCATAATGAGGGTCCAGAACCAAGCCGGTAGAATGCCGTGTGTAATGTTCGACATGACTAGACCTGGACAGGTCGTGTGAGAATAGATGCCCTGTTTCACAACAACAAAATAATGACGTTTTTAATGTTCAAATAAAGCACTAGAAATATATCCGCTAGAGCAACAAAAAGAGATCGATTGGCAACATACTTCCTCAATGAATTCCTCACAATTTTTTTAAAGCAATTATTCGGATAGAATTTATTGAAACTGTTTTTTTGTTTGACATTGAAACATAAACGCCATAGAAGCTACAATGAAAAGTATTTTCATCGAATATTAATCTCACATTTCATTCTATTTAAAC
>LQRL01105488.1:6618-21383 GCA_001703475.1 Hydroides elegans | reverse complement strand
AAACATAGTAATGGGTAAATATCAAATAAAATGTATATCTATATAATAATTACCATTACATATTATGTCAATATGCATATTTGATGTGAAATTTATCAATGTATATTCATTGTGTAAAAATAACATAAAATGATAAGATTGGTAATTTACAGAACATCCCTATCATTAATTGGTCCATACATTCTTTTGGAAAAGTATGAAATATGATACCTTATCATGGCTAATTCGTCCGCCGCATTCGTTCTTTGCTGGGCAATCCGTTTCATGCACTTGTTCCAGTAGTTGCTGAGCACATGTTCTTGAAAATCGATGACCGCACTCAGTTTGAACCAAAGGTGGGCTCAATACATTTCCGCAACTTACACATAAATATTTTTCGCTGATAGGCTTAACAAAATGCACCCAGGCTTGTTTGGAACATGTTGACAGTGCCATTGCAAGACAGTCGTGTCTCCAATAATCTGAAAAATATCGATAAAATTCCTAACACTTTTAGTATGATTAATTTTCATCATGGATGGATTCCTACTATTAAATGTAGCAGGAAGGTATTTCAAGGGAGAGTGCAAGGCGGATGATTGAAAAGTATCAAAAACTGAAGACTTCTATTAAAAACAACATAATCGCTTTTAAAGCTGCTTTTGATAGCATTCAATGTTTCCTACTTTATAGCACCTTTGAAACTAGAATCCCTAGTTTAGAAGTTTTATTTGGCAAATGTTATCTGTGTGCTCAATGACAACAAGTAAACGACCTATGAACACAAGATAAGTTTATTTTTCAACTATCGACATTGCATAACTAAGCCATCATATTATTCTTCTTATTTGTTAATGAATCTCTTTTACTGATATGTATCAAGACAAAGCGATAGTTGGTTTAAATATGATTGTTTAGATTTAACTAAACATGATGAAGCTTAAGTCGAAACATAAATATTAATCAATTGTCGTCAAAAATTGAATGTTTGCTTCAAGTCTCCGAGCTTAAATTCTCGATTCAATTTATAAATATGCAAGCCAGCTATACGATAACAGTTTGTGGTAACCACTCTATATATTTTTTTCAAGTGAACCAATAATTGTCTCTTTTTATTTATACCCAAATCACCATCACTATTTGGCAAGTTATAGTCCCCACCTTCTTTATATCTCACATACTATTGAATGCATACAGATAATATAATATATATGATAATAGCTTATTTTAGAAACATTTAAATAAACTTACGCGAAGTGTCTAGTGTAAAAGTGCTAAAATCGCTCCATTGGTTACCGATTCGAGCACGGATTCGATACAAAATCCTCATACTCACTTTCAAGGCCCTCAACGGCCTCGCCCCTCCATACCTGAAGGATATGCTGTCGATTCAGATTCATGTTCGGAAAACTAGACTGTCGAATGGGGGACCTCGATTGACTGAGCAGAAATCGAATCTAAAGTTTGGAGATGACAGGGCGTTCAGTGTGTGCGCCCCAAAACTTTGGAACAAACTCCCAGACTCACTACGTTCATGTTCCGACATAACCATTTTCAAACGAAAGCTGAAGACCGAACTGTTTAATGATTTCTTAATGTAACTATTTGTTGCTATAATGTTCTTAGCTAAAACTTGTTTTATAATGCACCGCTATAAGTATTAACTATGTGTTCATAATTTTAGTATCTATTTGTAAAATGTTCTAATATAGTGTAGCAAGCTTAAAATATGTTTTACAATGCACCGCTATAAGTATTAACTACGTATTCTTAATTTAAGCTTCTAGTCATATAATGTTCTCATACAGTTTTCAAAATGTATTCAATATTGTTCAGCGCTATGAACATGTTAATGGTATGGCGCTATATAAAAACCGTATATAATAACAAAAACAGCGCGATTAAGCCTTTTTCAGCTAAACATAAATGATGTCAATTACACTTGTGACCTAAATCCAATAATCTAAATTTAGGTGTATTGGTTTATTGCCAATTGCTATAGTAAGTACATGTATATCAACTATGCTTCCCATTCATGTCTAATATTGGAACTTATGTATTATTTTTTTGCAAACAGTAAGTGCGTCCTTGGAGTTATATGAATATGGCTGGTGACGTACGTAATTAAGACATGGTTCAAGCTATAAGCTTTTCCAGTTATATTTCGTTATATATTTATACACGAATGAACTTGTTTGTCTTTAAAAATAAGAATGATTCGGCTTCGATCATGCGGTGGTTATATGAATAGGACTGATGACTTATCTAACGCTGTTCATAAATGGTTTTAGGATCCCGTATTTATCAATCGTATATCTAGATGAGAATCGGTCTTCATATTGTTTACCACTTGCTACGTGCTTCTGTTGATGCTTTATATGATACGACTCATTATTTAATTTTCAAAACGGTTTTCATCTTAAAAAGGGTACTAAGTTGTTTAATACTATTGTCAATCTTATTTTATCATTTTTCAATATACTATTTGCTATTTAGAGATTCGACCAAACATTAAACGTAAGATTCAATGGTGTGTTCACTTTTTTATCGCTGATATTATCCGACGCATCATTCACGATAATTATTACAAAAAGAGTTGAATTGAAGTTTGACCCGTATGTCCATGACCTTTATCGTTTTTTTTTTACGTTTTTATGTGGGTTTGTCTATAATATAAATATATAGGGTAGGTCATGATTAAAAGGTAGAACCCTGTAGAACATTGTTCCTCTGTTTTCTCTCACTTTCGGTATAGTCTCTACATCATCATAATCTTCATTCAAGAGTTTTCAGTAATACGTTTCAAATATTGTGTTTACTGCTTGAAAAGTAAATGAGAGATTTTTATCTACACGATCAATTAGTGGAAAAAAAATTGATCAATATAAATATTCATATTTTGTTTTTGTTTGAATATAAAAAAAACATGCAAAGCTCCCCTTTCCTTTCACATCTATGTTTTTACAGTTATTATTGTTATTGGACATTGGTTGATATTGTCTCACTTATGATGTACCACAGTGAATCGAAGTATCAACAGTTATATTTAGAATCATAACCATATTTTATATTCGGTTGACGTGTGATAGAAATTCTTACCTCTAAACTTAGCATAAAATCACTCAATATCATGTGACAAAGGTAGCAATCAATTAGCAATGTTTCCTTTCAAATAATTTTTGTTTGAGAACGTATTATGTATCTTATGTATTTGCAGTAAATTTCCACAAATGAAAATGAATGGCTTACATGTATGCACCTACTTCAAATAAACACACCAAAGACAAAACTCAGCGTAAAATTAAGCTCCCGTTCACGTTTCCAATATCCATTTGCGATAAAAAAAGGTCCTGTGCATGCATGGAAAATATGTGTTCAGTTTTGTAGTTAAGAAGTGGACTGGCTATTTTCAATATCAGTACTCAAATACACAGTTTATGAACTCATATTTGATGAAGTATCGAATCGTTCATGTGTATTTATTACAACAACAATGAACCATCAAAGTAGTTCCATTCATAACCATGTTAACAACGTTTCTTATATAAAAGAAAATCAGAAACTACATGTTTGAGACATAATCAATCTGTTGTTGAACCAATGCCAAGCATAAAAAGCCACAAACAAATATTAATAAGCAAGTCAATATAGCTGCGCAGATGCGCTGTGGTTATATGAGTGTGCCGGAAAACAAGCAGAGCTCATAAACTATTCTAGGATATTGTTCATTGGGACAAATGCACTATTTTCTGATGCACATTACGAACTGACACAGCAAATTTTATAAGAAATATGACTAATAAGAAAAATTTTCTGTGAAGATGCCAGAAAGATAGATTATTGAAACGAATAGTTATTTCACCGAATAAAGTGCTAGGTACTCTTGATAGATAGAGTGAAATAGCACGTACGTAAATAATTTATCGTCTGTGGGAATCTCCATGGCATGATGCAAATAATCATTTCAATTGCACAATTATTCTCTTGTCACAGGACACGACTTGTTTAAAAGATTTTGTAATGAAATTATTAATTCCTGTGTTTTCTATCTTACACGTTATTGACATAGACATCAAACTCTGCTTATGTTATTAGATATTTGGGAATATTGTGGTGGTTATATGAGTGCGTTGGTGTTGACGTTAGTGCAAGCGATAGTGCAAGTGTAATAAAAATTCCGGAATTATACAATTATTTGTCATAGGCTGCGCAGTGCTAAGTTTGAGGTATTGCACAAATTTTGCACGTTTGAAAGTTCCAGAAATTTTAGGAAATATCGGTGTTTTATAAAGATATTCTTTTTTATTTTCGATAAGTTAAAAACCTACATCAATTTCAATTTGCATTGTTACTAATATGGAATCTGTTGACATCCAGTGATTTGCTTGATTCGTTTTATTATTTCTTGTTGAATGAACTTTTATTCCAATTATGGAAAAATGGTTGTCTGATTTAAATTTTATAATATACAAAAATAAAACGACATTCATTCAAGCATTACTTAACCATTGGGCCGCAAACAATTTGTAAATCTAAATTTGAATCCACTAGCATATGGTATGATAAATACGCTTTTAACATGATACAATGAGCTAGGTCATTATTAAGGTTATATGCTGAGTCATATTGTCAGGCTGAAAATTAATATGATATGCAACGCGTTTTTATAGTGAACTGAATTTATGAGTCATTTTTTTTTATATTCTTCCGTGTTAAATTTGAGATCATTTTTTATACTGGCTGAATATAAAATTGATGTCATAAGAATATATATTTTATGTCCATGGACAAACATTTATAAAATAAATTAATGCAACATTATAAAAAATAACTTTCAATCTTGCACTTATTGTCATTAATAGCACAATCCAATACTTTAAATGAGATTATATGTAAATTCTGAGGAACAAATGTGTCCTATTTGATTGGCAAGTTGTTCTGATAATATAATAACGGAACGCAAATAACCCAAATGACATACCATTTTAACAGCATTAAGTATATACCGCTAATATCTCAAACACACATCGTTAATGGTGCACGCAAGCCATCCCAGATTGAATTTTTGATAGAACAAGAGAGTTTATATGTTTGATAGCGAAAAAAACTTAAGTTCTTATTTAACACATTTTGACCATTCATTGCGGTTGCGTTTACACATCATTTAGGGCAATATCACAGGGTCAATATAATTTTTGATAATGCTCATGTGCGTAGTACTTTTATGAGGTTTGTTAAGAAGATATATGATGCCCACATAATTTCACAAAGATAAAACTGGCTTTCAAACCCCGGCAGCCCGGATGCAGCTCTGATGTCGTCCTTACCACTTGAACTATAACCCCCTGATGCAGTTATGGTTCCTCTTTTCAATTTAGGTCATGCAAGAGTGATGATAACCGACAAAGTTATAGGTCACACAAACGTCAAGTCAGTATTCTCGGTGCTACTGACCATAAATTCAATAATTCTACGCATACATATTATTTTTATTCATTTAAAAGAAAGTGGTAGGATTGCAGACATATTTTATATCACAGAAATAAATCAGTTTATATTCATTTTTAGCTTTAAATTTGTAATGTATGAATTTAATAAACCCAACGTTATATAAAGTTAAACAATATGTCTAGCCTGGAATTTAACAGCATTAAAAATGATTGAAATAAGCTTGATGTTACACGAATGGATTTGAGCTTAAGGATTTGTTATAATAACATTATTAATTATAATAAAAGGAACAAGATGTTCGTTACGCAAACGTTAAGCGAATCATACATAGTTCACGCTCTGTAAAATCTTCTAAAAAAAACATGTAATAAATTAACCAAAAGCCTCAGGATTCTAAAAAAATATATATTTGCCCGAGGAATAAGTAAAAGCAGTGTTCAAGGCCGTTTGAATACGGACCCTTAGGCACATCGATTGTTCTTTTATGCAAATGGGTCCTGCATGTCGGATGTATCAACTGATATGCGAATGAATATGGAGTCATCTTTTAGATAAGGCTCAAACTCAACGAGGTCATGGCGAGCAAACGTGGGACTACCAGATGCTATATTCATCTCCCCGACCGGTCTACGAAAGCTCAAGCTGGTGGGATCGGGCAGAAATGTATCCGTTATATGCTTCTTGTTTCCGTTTTGATCTAGAAGGGCCAAAGTAACGCGTTGCCTAAATGGCCATGTTAAAAAAGAGTCATACTCGCCACGCATCATAACAAAATATAACGACAGGTGAGATCCCTTGCCTAACCCATCTCCGTTCAGGTAGATGCGCGCGCACATTTTGTACCCGTTAGTCGAGGTGTAGAATGGTTGGCTGTCGAGCGATACCTTTCGTCCCTCTATTGCATCTCGCTTGCGTCGGCTGTAATTAGGAATCCTCCAGATCAGTTTGCCATTAAAAGCAGCGGTTTCGAGCAATCGGAAACGCAGGTCGGCTTCGGCGAAGCGGACGTCATGTATGCCATTAGTTGTCTCCAAACGACGTACGCGTTCGCTCAGTTGCCCATCGGCGCACACTTTGATAGCAACCAAATTATCACCTACAACTGGAAGGACCTTGACAACAAAATTGTTCGCAATTCGTGTTTCCGATTCATCAGCTTTTTTCACCACATCATCCATAGCGGATCGCAAATTGTCTATAATTTGTTTTAGGGCCAGGATCGTGTCTTGATTGGAATCGACAGTGAGCGAATCCATTGTCTTCTGTAATATACCGATTTGTTGCTCTTGTTTTCGTATTTTGTGTTTCATTTCTTGTTTCATTTCTTCTTGATCAGTTATATATTTTTGTACGGATTTTATCATATGCTTTCCATGGATGACTACGCATGACACTAGATGTGCTTCATGTGCGTTTGAAGGAGCCTCAAATGTACACCCATAGGGTTCCAGTATACATTTACGGGGGTTTACCATGCATTCGTTTACGTGACCTGAACGCATTTGGAGTCTCGGTATATCATTACCACAAACACTACAATGTTCTAATGTGAAATCGCATTCACTTAAATGTTTCTCAAGATCCTTTTCTAATATCATCTCATTGCAGTTTATGTTGGTGCACTGTACTGTTCGGAAAGGGCAGGTTTTAATATGTTCATTTAATTTACTCCATTTTACTTTTAGCTGACAACCGTGCCTATTGTTAGTGCAATACACCTCGAGTCTTTGAAGTTCTCTATTGCAGGCACGATCGGGGTTCAACTGCAAAAAAAAAGAATTAATATATTTGATTTTTCATTTTATAAAAATAAATGCACACACACCACGTTTTTACTACCATCGGTCAGCCTTGTCATATGTTTATTTTATGATCGATCTGCAAAAATGAATATGTTGACATTCGCTTGATTTTGACTACAATAAATATACCACAGCCCTCAAATTGTTAAAGCTCCACATAACCTGCCTAATTCGAATTTATTTATTTTTATCGTAAATATGTGGGTGGTTATAAATTTTATATATTCCTGAACTTAAATATAGGCAAATTCAAATCAAAGGGCCAATTGTTTCAATATATAACATGCCTCGTTGCTCTATTCTATGTTGCTTTTGAAAAATGTGTAAACAAATTATATAATAAGAAAAAATATAGTCACACACATCACTGCATGTCGATGATATTGCCCTAGGCAAGCAGCTTTATTTCATTTTCAGGTTTCATTCTATTTTACACATAAAAAATTATATAATAAACATACCTCGTCTTTCCGCAATGGAATACAATCCTCTTCCTGGCCTGGGCATTCCGCCTCCGTCACACCATCAAACATTTCATCCACACACTTTGAACACATTCGGTGTCCGCACATACTCTGTTTGACCGGTGGTCGCAGCAATTGACAACATTTCGCACAGAGGTGTTTATCGTCTATTGGTTTGACGAATTCCGGTAGAGACGACTCCAGTGGAATGTTGAAGTCTGATGATATCATACTTTTATCCATGTCGATGCTTTAACTATGCGTTTCTGAAAATAATAATAATATAGTTAGCATTTATGTCCCGCTTAATCTAATTAAAGCTCTAAGCGGTCACAGTCTATCATTACCTTGGTCATTGATGCATGTGTTCACCTGTTTAACGGGCACGCTAACTATTATACAATTGGTGCTCACATTCCGTCTTGTGACATACACTTTAAATTACCAAGTACCTAATAGCACGTGTACACACTTGGGTGGGGAGACAGAAGATATTGTATGCAGTACCCACTTGCATACACCGATGATTACGCATAAGTTTAAGTTTAACTAAGAGACTTTTGAATACCTAAGATATAAACGATACATATTGTTGGGTAGAAATATTTGTTAATAGGACGGAATGTATCAGTTATGTGTTTTCGGCTTCTGCTTGGATATAGAATCGAAAGCATGAAGCGTTGTGTAAATGGCCATGAGAGAAATGGGTCATGTTCACATCGCTTCAGAACGAAAAAAAATGGAAGTGTGTGAACCTTTGCCCATGCCGTCGCCATTTCAATACACACGTGCGCACATTGTGTAGCCATACTGAGAAGTGTCAAACAGTTGGCTATAGAGCGATAAGGCTTGTCCTTCCTTGGCATCGTGTTTTCGTTAGTTGTAATTAGGTAGTAATCGTCATAATATTCTGTTATTAACGAATTATCATAATTAGAATGACGGGTGTCGTTTTGACGGATGAGTATGGACATCAGGGCAAAGGTACTCGAATTATCGCAATTGTTTTAGGCCATTCGAATTCTTAGGTTCGTCCTCAGCACCTGCGGTACTAAGTATTTGAGAATTTATTGAGTGAAACTTTTGCGTAAAGTGCTCCACAATTTCCTGTATTTGTCAATGGGCAACGACTTTAATAGCAACATGATTAGCACCAATTACTGTCCCAGAAAAGAAGAATACTGTGGGCTCATCAGTTTGAATTAGGTATTACTATAATCACATTGTTTGATTGTATTCAATCTTCAATCTTAATTTATGATTTTTCGCGGTCTGCACCTTCACCTTATCAAATCCTTATTGAGGGACTCGATTATATAAGTAAACTGTTGTTTATGAATCAGAGTGACTGATAAAGCATTCGCAGCTGATCATGTACAACCATACATCAATAGAGTGGTGTCACTCATTTCACGCTCCGCCCCTAATTGATTGCGTAATGACGCGCTCAATACGATAGCGCCATATAATGCTTTTTAATGATTTTTAGTGGGAAAAACTAGATGCATTAACTGCAAGAGATGGTTGCTTTCAAATATAAATAATGCTTTTAAAATGTATTATGTTACAATTCTAAACCTCCTATGCTGCATGTTGAGTGTTTTAGCAATACACTCATATAGATTTTATAGTTGTATTATGTCTAAAACATATAGAACAAGGTCGTGCATGACGGAACAATTTGTAGGCTCTGAAAATTTAAGCTATTGCAATACCTAAATGTTTGTAAACATTAATATTGCAGATAATTATAGCAGGAATAAAGATTAAATATTAAATTGCGTTAGAAAACCTCTCGCCCCTGTGAATGATATAAAAGTCGAAAGAATTTATCCATGTATTTATATTGTCTTTGTGTTAATAAATATCAGTCACTGATTACTGGTTAACTATAGATAAACATTCTTACCTCTTAAAGGATTAAGTTTATGCCATCACCGTATCAAACTTTATCCCTTCAAATGAATAATGAAAAATATATTTTGAATACAGTTGTTACTGCAATATTTCGTATCTATCTTTATTTTCCTTCTATACGTGTACGAATGATATGTTGTAATTGAGCGGTTTGTTGAAATATTGGCAGAAAAATATGAACATGATGTCATATGTTCTGTTTAACAAAGTGCGCAATATCAGTGTGGTTATATGTGTTGGAAACATAAGTTAAAATGTTTAAGTATACAGTTCTTTTTACGGACAAAGTACAGTGATAAATAAATCTCGTGAATAGCACTTAACATTATTTCTATACTCTAAAGTATGATTATTGTCATACCCTAATATTCCGGATCGGGAATGGCAGACAACCTGAGCACCAAGGAAATGAGAGGTCAGAGTGCTGATCAATAGCGCGTGTGGGCAATATTGATATTCATATAGTCTGGTACAGCAAACTATGTCTATAGACTTGCCGGTCAGAGTCTATGTTAATTATTCTTAAACAATGTACATAGGATGGCGAAACCTAGATAATCATATTTTGACATTTATATTTGCTTAATCAATATTTTCTCTATATCTAAACAAATGTAAAGGCTGTAAATAAACATGATCGTAGTTGAATGATAGAGATAGAATATAAAATAACCTAGTATTGTATTTAATCGCCTGGCGAAACCACGGAAACATTCTCTACTTCCTAATGATACTTCCTACTTCCTACTTCCTATGATATCCGCTTCTTAATATCACAAATCCGTAATTGATCAGTTAAACTTAATAACACCAAAACCGCAGGAATTTAGTTTCTATATACAAAAATGTACTTTATAAAAGAATACATCTGGTTATACTGATTATGCTGGTTTGTCCTTTGTTTATATTGAAATAATAGTTGTTTTTTTTAAATATGCAATTTAGGTGTGGTCACTCATGTTAAATATGTCGTTTTTGTCTTTACTTTATAGAAGCTTATTTTTTTTGCATTTCAAGAACCTCACAAACACACTTTGATAAAAATAAAAGATGTATTTCGTTATGCTCTTTGTGTATTTGTAATCAACTAAATTATATGTTTTTTTTTCAAGTAACATTCTGCAACTAATTTATAGGCTAACATCAATGGCAAAATATATGTTTTCTCTTACATCAACTTTAATTGTGCAACGTTTTAATGGAATATCTAAAACAGAAGGATAATTAACATAGATATAGACCGATCCCATTTATCTGCATTTGTAAACAAACGCTGCTTGTGTTGCACTGGCGGTAAAAACAATGCATAATAGCACATGTATGCATGCATTTACAGTGTATGATGTTCTTTCCTTTATATCGGTTTTCACTATAAATACTTGCTTTTCTTTCCTTTTAAAATCATTTCCCAATGAAGTTAACCTTCAATTAAATAATGTATCTTCAGATATACAGGTAAACGACTTTTACCCATTCATGAATGCCTTCAGATACAAGTCGTAAATATCCGAATATTAAAGGAATAGATGTAAATTATCAGTTCCAAAAACGACATTAATGAATTAATCTTCGTGGAGTTCTGCAATGCAATTTGGCTACTTATTATATTCCTAAATCAAATTATACTCACCTTTTAAAAATGTGTATTTTTTTGTCGTTTTTACCTAGTATTGGTCTATGCACCCCGATATACATGAACGTATATGGTATCCGCCAAAAAAGTCTCCGGCCAAAACGTTTCCGGCCATAAAGTCTCCAAAAGTGACATGATGTGCCATAAAGTCTCCAGCGAAAAGTCTATTATGCCTAAGTTGCACTTATTAATGAACGAGATATATGTATTAATAAGCAAGTAGATATCTTAGGATGCCCTTATTTCTTAAAAGCAATAAGCTCATTGATAAGTTTGGAGACTTTTTCGCTGGAAAATTTATAGCACATCATGTCACTTTTGGAGACTTTATGGCCGGAAACTTTTTGGCCGGAGACTTTTTGACCCGGATTCGTACGTATATACATATTATCTATTCATGCGTCGAATGTGTGTGCTTAGAGTGATATTTGTATTTAGTGAACGATTTCCAGTAAAAACTGTGTTATAATATGATTTAATATTGAAAATATTTGCTTATTCCTTTTAGTATTTGGCAACATGATAGGTGTGTGTGTGTCATTTTTAACAACATTGACCGAAATATAAAATAAGTTAAGCACGATTGTTGATAACGACGTTATTCCTGCCTCATGAGCGCTTTATCGCACTTTTTAATTAGTGAACGATATTGGAATATGTACAATGATTTGCAAAATACTTAACGTTGGTTTACCTAATTCGATTTGTTAAAGCAGCATATTGAATACTAGATAAATCTAGTGCATTTTTCCCATTCGTTAGAAAGAAACACCTATTTAGACTCAAATAGAAAGAAAAAAATTGGACCCTATGGGGAATCTACATATAAAACTCAAGATTATATAACATTGTGATTTTCTTGATTTCTAGAAGGAGAATCGAAACAGGAATAAAACAATAGAACTTTGTTTCAATGTGTTTTTTTCTGTGATTAGAAGATGTCTTTAAAATCAATGATATAACTGATATCAATAACACGGTTGAGTTATTCAAATTTATTAAAATGAATGTCTTCTTTATAATCTATTACATTCGAGCTCTATTTATATATTTAGACAGGTCTTACCTTTTGAACTACTTTATGATCATCAATCTCAAATTAAACTAGGATAGTAGCTCGCAAAATGTTTATAATTTGCCGTTTATTTATCATATTTCAAAATCGTTCACTAATTAAAAAGTACGATATTGTGCATATGGGTGAGGAATAGTCGTGATGTCAATGAAACCATCTATAAACCTCATTATTTTAATTATTATTTCTAAAGAGGATATATACACCTATCTTCTGGCTTGGTTTCAAAAAGAATAAGCTAAAACAATCAATAATAAATCGCAAGTGAACGCCAACAATAGCTGAAAAGCGTTCACTAAATAAAAAGATACCTCTAAGTATTTCAAAATTATTGGGACTCTTATGAAATAAACTTCGTAAAAAAAAAGTCATCATCGGTAGATGACCGAGGATGTATTATCCACTTATAGAATTCTATATAATTTTATTAGGGGTGAATGTAAGTTTGAGCAACTAGACCGCACCTTAACCAAGGGCGTAGCCAGCATTTCGAAAAGGGGGTGCGTTTTTGTTCAAGCGAGCGGATCTCGCGAATCATGCAGCTGGGGGAAGGGGGGGTCAGGGGTGCTGTAAGTCCCTCAGAAGCCATTGCATTTTTGGCGCTTGTAATGTTTTAAAGTATTAATATATATTCCCTTTATATATTATCATTATATTAAATGTATATGCATTAAAAGAGTCCATATTATTAACACCGCTTAAAAGTACATGTAGATATGAGACATTCAATGTAAAACTAACCACCTATAGTTGTACGAGTAATGTATGCATTATCAGCAATGTGACCGGATGTCAAATCAGTTCAATACAATCCATTGAATAATAAACACATGAAAGCTAATTATGGTGTTTTGATTAAATATCAAAGCGCTCTGTGCTACGATTTGAGCGATTGTCGAGAGCATCCTCTTACAAAATTTAACATTAAAAAAAAAACAAATACTTTCCCGAAAACTAATGTAAACGTGGATCCGGGATAATTCTAGCGTGCACCGTGCGCACACTTTTTTATACGGCGCACACCAATTTGACTGTGCGCCGCAATGGCGCATGGTTTTCTTGAGAGGCGCACAAAAATTTCACTTGTGCGCCAGGACTTTTTTCAGGAATTTTTCAACCCGATTTTCAGGACTATGTGGATCGATTTCGAGGATTTTTATAGTGAATATCTTAAATGATTGAGGTAAAATGTGAAGGGTTTTTGAATACATTACATTCTTTCCGAATCATTTCTTTAATAATACATTGTGAAAGTGTAACTTCATTTTGAGAGAAAGCGAACGCCGGAGTCGCAAGCGAAAAAAAAAACAATTTATCATAAAGCTATAGAAAAAAACTGGATTTCAGTTTGATCTAGTGTTCGCGCTGAAGCAAAAATTCACACTGGCGCTCCAGACCAATAACCAAAAACGCACGTTTTTAATTGGCTTACCCTGAGCTTCCTAAGGTGAGCGCCAAAGCCGCGAGCGAACTCTGTTTAATTCTCGTTGGGTAATGTATTTAATGAATATGAGCAATGCTTAATTTAAATTCGGTTGAGCTCGAACTTTACAAAACAACACTCTGGCAGCTAAAACATCAGTTGAGTATGCGACCGAGACCACTAAGGTCGTATTCTTCTTTCGTTTCTCGCCGTAACCCGTATACAGTTGACCCTCGTGATAAAATATATATGAATATACAAGCGCCGTGTTTCTTATTTTAGCCCGAAAAAGGGGGGTGCGATCGCACCCGTTGCACCCCATCTGGCTACGCCCATGTTAACGGTTATGAGCTTTTTGTATATGAAGCTACGGTAACAATGGATATTGATAAAAAATAAGTTCATAGTCTCGTCAAAAGTCCTGTCCCCATCTAGATTTGTTCAAATTTTCTAATTACTCTGATTTTTCTACTCTGCAACATTCAATTAACTAAACTTATTTTGACATTTGAACGCACATTCTGTCCTATTGTGAAGTAGTTAAGTGAAGTAATAACTAATACACCATTTTGTGAAGCAAGTACATGTATATCTTCTTTCCTGTTTTTCTTTTGGCGAGTTATTTAACCGATTTGTCGTATTTTAAAACAGCTAGAATTTGGAAAAATACTCTGTTTTATCATATGTATACTGGTGGTGCATATTCATGCATTACCACCAGTGCGCTGTGTTTACACTTTCTGGAGAGGCAGCTATGCAAATGAGCTTACTGCAATGGGTCTATAACCAAAATAATAGTTAATCATCTGGCGCAGAACAAATACAGCGAGTAATGCCAAGTAATGCTGTGATTCATTTGTCACGTTGTGGGGAAATCCGCCAAAAAGGGAAAGAACCTATGAATATATGTGTGCGGTTATATCCATTTTATTTTGGAGAAAGGAGACCACATTCATCCTTGAGAATGTTCTACCTTTTATAGAAAAACTTTGTCTTTCTAAGCTTCATTCGATTTATTTAG
>LQRL01105460.1:0-14665 GCA_001703475.1 Hydroides elegans | reverse complement strand
TCAAAAGTTCTAGCCCGTACAAGAAAACGATGACAGACAGACAGACGGACAGACGGACGGACAGACGGACGGACGGACACCCCAACTCTATAGGCCCCCAGCTTTTGGGTTGGGGCCTAATAAATAGCTAGTGATTGGACAATATTGAGGGTGAATGATGAATATCTGCAAGAAATACATTCAGTTCAAAAGTTATAGCCCAAACCAGCTGGCCGCAACAAGCAAGCGATGACGACGAGACAGACGAACACCCAAACAATGAACTCGTACGGGCGTAGGCCCAAAAACCTTTCGTGGTTGGGCCTAAAACAATACATTTCCTAACTGTACATTCATCCTTGTCTTATGTTGACATAACCCAAGTCCGTATCATTTGTGATCTGTGTTGAGACGATTAATTTGCATAATCAAGCAATCTACCTTTAATCTTACAAGTACACCTGTGACCCTGAAACACATTTTAGTAAAATTTCAATTTACTCTTTTATTAAGTTTCCAATCGAATTGAACTTTTTGGAGACGAAAGCTATGCCGAATCGTAATATATCATGTTAATGGTTGTATAATTCAATGCTTGTGCATCAAAATATTCACTTTTAAGAAGACGTTTCAATTTAGGCACATTGTGCCTAATTTGAAACACTTTTATTTATTGTGCCTTATTTGGAACATTTCACAAACAAATTTCATATTTTGTTTACATCTACCTAAAGTTATGTTGTGCCTCTCTCTGATTATGTATTTAATATGCTTACATGATCATTTAACAACATTTAACCTTAATTTGAAATTTCTTTAGTTTTACTGTGAAGCTAAGTAAACGCAAAATAATCAAGGCATACACCAAAAACTTGCTTCTTTCTTTAAAACGGAATATGCATGAACAAGTCGTCAATTCATAATTTATATTCATAAATTGTATTTTTTACAATATGTATTTGATGTTTTTAGATCAATTTGGCCTTATTTTGATGATCTGGAGCGACTTTATTAAAAAGTGTTTCAAATTAGGACCTGTTTCAAATTAGGCACATAGGTGTACTCTTCGTAGTTTTCAAACTTTTCAACAATAACAACACAATTAAATAAAAATATGATTATCCAGTTGTGACAAATTAATATTCCAATGATTTATTCTGAATGATCTTAATTTGGCGGGTTTTTCTAATGAAATGGAAAAGCAGACGACAATTGTTATATACATGAACGCAAATTTTAAGACTTAGGGGGACTTTATCAAAATTTGAATTATCGCTCAGCTCCGGAGATAATTCACGGAGAATGCAAGACAGTCGGCGTTTACCTTCTCTTCTAAAAATGATCAGTTGAACATTGAAAAGTTGCTTATCGGCTGCTACTTACAAATATCTCAAAAAGATATTTTTAAACGAGTTTAAAGTTGGCGCTTGATAAAAGTGAAGGACGTGGATATGCGCATTGACAACACGATGAATAGATTTGAACAATCCGGGCCAATTCTGTGAGGTGTGTGGAATCGATAGGTGCATAAATATTACGTGTATACCTGAGTAAGGACAATTCGCGACTTTACAAATTCGCGACTGGTCAATTCGCGACTTTTGTCAATTTTCACTTTGGACGTTTCGCAACTTTTCTTTTGGACGATTTGCGACAAAAAAAGTCGCAAAATATTCTCTTTAAGAATTTCATTATTTTGTTATCATTTTTGACGTTGAACAAATATTATATCAGTAAAGCTATGAACTATTTAGAAATAATATGGTAAAATGTAACCTACAATTATTTGCTAAATACCACTTGATTAGCCTATGTTTGTTCTTTTAGTTACTTCAATTGCAATTTCATTTGACAACAGATCACCTATAGATTTAAGGGAAGCACTGAAACCAATCAATTTCACTTTGTTGTTATACCAAATGTTGTTATTGGCAGTTAACACTTATTGTAATTTAATATAAATATAGGTGAAAGCCAGATACATTTAAAACGTTATCATTGTAAATGTAATTGCGATTCAAAATATTTGTATAAAGTATTTAAAGAAAATGAAGACTTTATGCTTAATAGTAAATAACAAGAATTATAAAAAATATATATATTTCAAATATATTTGTATAAACCCCATTTTTTTATTAAGATAAATTCCAGCTATTTAGATAATATTTTTTGCTCTAATTCTTAAATTCAACTTTAATGTAGTTTGAAAAAAGGCACGAATTGACCAAAGTGAAAGTCGCGGATCGTCCAGAGCAAAGTCGTGAATCGTCCAGGACAAAGTTGTTATGTTGGTCATCACGTATTATATTGGTACGTCACTAACAAGCTGTTAGGTGGGACTTATTCGACGAGCCTATAATGTATGATGTCGGACTTATTCGACGTGCCTGTCGGTCCCGAAAACTGGAAGGAGGACTGCTGATAAAACAGGCAGGGCAATCAGCGCAGTGCTGTAGTCCTATATTTCTCTAATCGTATGGGTTGACGCTAAGAAAAGTCTGACTGGCTTCTAGGAACAAACAAGGGGACTCCCAGGAGAGTCCGGATGACGACTAGTGAAAGCGGCATGCGGCTGGAGTGCAACAACGCAGGTCTAATAATTTATTATTTGGCGCGAGATGTTGAAGGAACGATCCTGGACAAAACCATAGTGATTGATCTCGTTCGTGTTGTTTTAAGGTGTGGAATGGTTGAGCGGCTTGTTCTGTTGGTTATCATGTATGATATCGGTATGCCCCACTACCAACAGTGCTGTAGCGAGTTCTGTTACAGAATATGTACTTCTATATCATGAAATCAAGCCGCCCCGATGTTTGAGAGTAATAAAGTTTAATCATAATTATAGTATCTTATTGCCTTCCCACTACAACATTCCATATTCCATACCTTTTTACACCGAGTCTGATGGAGTCATTCTATTGAGGCGATTGAATCCCAATTAGCAGCTTGTCATGTATATACATTGATCATCACACCTACAGTAAATACGAGACCATATATTATATTTCAACATCTAACAACGTGAGTATTTAAATGTTCGTAACATGAATAAACACAACCGGTGATATTCGATGTTCTTATATACCCGGGGGCTTTTATAAATCTTTAAAAATAACAATGAGGGCTGAACTTAAGTCTCAGCATAAGAAGAAAACCACAACAAAATATGTTAGAATCTGACAGGTATTGTCCTTTATTCAATACATAAGGTCGTTATCTTATTGAATATCACAGGCCGCGATTATTTTTCAACTTTATGTAATTTCCAAACTATCAATTCAATTTATGTGATGCAATGTAAAATATGTAGTGAGCATTATGTTTGTCAAACAAACTTGCCATGGACAGATTCAAATACCTTTTTGATTTGATAGGACGTTATTCGAATGAAACTCTTTTCATTTTAATATAAAATATCATAACCGAAGTTGATATATTAAAATAAGATTTTACACAAGGTGCGCCAGAGAGTACCGACACATTCAGGATGGAAATAGACTATGTTGGTTTATAGCACGCATCCCAATAAATTTACGTATTTGATTTCAAAATTAGGTACATATCCTGAACCCATATTTTTTATTTGCTTGACCCATTGTATTGGTAATGATCATTCTTGTATAAGATACATGAAGAAATTAAAAACCCAAATTAAATTGTTTTTCTCCTTTTTATTGATAAATTTAGGAAAGCGATTTCACATATCAAATATTTTATACGCAAAAAAATCTAATTTAGTAGACTAACATACTTTGCATACAACACACACACAGTTGATGCTTGATTAAGGGTAAAATGTTCTTCTTGAGCGCAAACTGTATTTTGAAATATAATTTTATATATTTTAACATTTATTATTTTGGCAGGAAACTTTTAGGTGGATAGCACTAGGTACATAATTAAGAATGATTTGAGTAGATTCAAACAGGCACCTCATAGTATTTTTTTTTACATACACGGGGTTATTTATTTCGGTCTCACCGGTTTCTTATGGAAATATAACCATTCGATATAAACATAATTTTGTTTTTATTGATATGTAGATATTAAATCTTTCTTATCATTTAAAAAAAAAATATAAACTAATTCTTATCATTGCTTGATATTGATACTTTACTATAAAATTTGGTCATATACATGTATGTAACATAAAATGACTACTTTATTTTTAATATAAAAGAGTATGAACGTGGGAAATACATATGTATGTTATCAAGCTCCTCGTGCGACCAGGTTCTTATAGGCATATGAACCTCTGAAACGAGTGTTTCAGTACAAGATCGAATCAAGATACCCATCAATTTATTCTGCTGGGAAATCTCCCTTAATGGCATTTTCACAGAATAGAACTTATAAGAAAATATCTTATTTATATTATTTCAGCAAATGAGGTGAACAAAGGTCCATTGAATGACACATATAACGAAATACCATGGTTTCAAGTTAATAATCTTCTAAACATAGGACAATACGTTTCAATGAACCACAACTGCAAATACTGATCACGAAATATGACGAACAAATGGAAACCCTATCATACATTTATTACGTAATAGACCTGATATCTTAAAATATAACAAGTAAGAGTCTATAAATATATTTTGATCATAACTAGTCAGTTTCTGATTTGTTCTATATATTTGAAAAAATGTAACAAAGTTGTATGAAAAAAAAATACTCAAAACCTTATTGTTGGGTCTATTCTCCACGGCGGAAATGATTATTTTCACTAAGATACGATTTTCCCCTGAGTAATGTCGCAATCCTTGAACCATGAATCTCTCGAACAAAGAGGTGCAGAGGTATCTTCATTCATATATTGCTGCATATGACATTGCACTCATAATTCGTATTTGATGGTATATATGATAATGCTACAAATAAACCACTTCACAATCGCAATAATCAATAACGCATAATCAAATATTTTACTTACCAAAAAGTAAATATATAAATTAAATGCACACTCCTATGCTGGTCTACAGTTCAGGGTTTCAAGAGTGTTTTAAGCGTTGTTTCAAGCTGGTATTAGCCAAACACAAATTTGGGTTGCAGGCTTGTTCTTATGGATATTTTGCCTTACAAAGCTTGGTGTTTGCCAAGAAATGGCTCTGAGTTGCAGATCAAAGTTTCGAGTCGGTGTTCTGCAAGCATTGCTTAAACGTCACTTAACACCAGGTCCTCGTAAGACCCTTTTCATTGGACATTTTCTAAAGTAAATAAAAACCTAAGTACAGTTCATGGCATTTTCGCTATTATTTGACCTCTTGAATATAGGTCATCATGCACCCTGCTTTAATATTGTTTGGATAGTTATATAATGAGGGGCACTCTGCTATTTATTAAAAAAAATGATCTCAATCTATTTATTGTAGAGTGGAAGATGATCATATATCTTTTAAACAAGCTTAATATGTTTATGGGAAAAATGACATTCGTGCGTGATATTCAATTTTAAAATAGCATCTTAAATGCGAGCACTGAAGGCGCTAGCGCAATTTTTACAGGTATTTTTTAAAGAAATGTTATTGCTGGGGATTTTCAAACATTGACATTTGCACTAGCCCGAGTGTCATCTCAAACGACACTCGGGCGGACGAAATGACAGTCAAATATGAGACCGTGCGACCGCTAAGGCACCCCCTGTATTTTCCTTACAGGGGTATGATTGTATAAAAATAAATAATTTACCTTATACATGTCATTACCTAGAATGCGGTAAGCGGGTTGAACACATTTGTAATTTGCATCAAGGGCATTCAAATATGAACATGATAATTACATAAATTCAGGGGTTCACCTAAACCTAAAATGACACAGGCGTGGGCCAAATGACATTCGTGTGCGATATTTTGCGAGCGCAATTATTTATAGACAATTTAGAAATTCTTTTAGCACAGTGTAGATTTCCACCAAATTGACATTGGCATTAGCGCGAGTGCAATCTAAAACTACCATCGGGCGAGAGAAACGATGGTCGAATTTACGACCGTGCGACCGCAAAGGTGCACCCCTAAAATTGCTTTGATTGCAGTACCCGGTATCATATCTCAACATGAAGAATATTGATTTCTGAATCAAATGATATAAAAATCGTACATGAAATCTTCTCTTAATAAGGAACAACCTTTAAAAAACACCCAGCTCATGGCATTTTACGGTGGGAGAGTCGAGGTTTTAATCTTCGAGACTGTTCGTCGTATCTTAAAAATGACTAATGTAGAATAAAGATTAACAACCTTAGAGCCGAATGCAAAATGTTAGAAAATATATAATAATGAATTACTGCTTCAAAACATGTTTGATTTGTACACCCCTTGCTTCGGAGTATTTTTGTTGCAAGATCGGTTAGCATTTGGCAGTAGACCGGTGTCCTATTTGTAGTAGACTCCCATGCCTGTCGTAGATCGACGATTGATTGCCAGGGGTGGAACATAATGAGGATTAACCAAATGGCCACAAAAGAGGCAAAAGTAATTGCCATGAGCAGTTCAATGTCAGGCATGGTTTGCATTTGGGAAAGCTGACGATTTTTTTATATAAATGAATAAATAAACATTGTATCTAGAGTTTTCATGATTTTGGTGAAGTGATTTCGGGTTGATATCCACTCCTGGCATTGCTTATTTATTTCGTCATTAAGATATGGTTCGATATCATTTCTTTTATGAATTGAAAACGCAATTTCAATTCTATATCTAGATTTTAGTATTGTTATTTTATGTTCGGTTTAATGACAGCGGAGGAATGTCGTGTTTAAATAACCTGCACCACCACAAAAATGGATAAAACCGAAAATCTTCAAAAGTCACCTTACAGGTTCAACATTTGGAGGTTAACAATTTTAACAAAATCAAACGCCTTTATTTTAAGGAAAGGTTTGAATACCCTGTTTTTTATTTGCATAAATCGTTATTTGTCATAATTGTAGTAGAACACTTAAATTCAAGCCCAACATTAAGTCGCACTGTCTTTCTATTTTCGGGGATAGACTCTATTTTGTTTAGTTTGTATTCAAGGCTCGATGGTAACATGTCGCTTTTGGTCGTGACGCCGTAAGAATGTGAAAATTTTGGCAAATACAAATGATTTCAGGACGTTCTTGAAAGTCTCAACCACGAATGAACGCCCGTCCTTAACGTGACGTTGGGGTTAACGAGGGCACTCAACGGTTTATTCGGGTGAATGTTTATTTTTTGAAGCAGCTCTTCCTTGCTTGCAACATTTTCAGAACAGAACTAAAATTTTTCTCGAAACGATTATTTTACTCGAAGATAATGTTTGTAAATATATCATCTAATCAGACGTATCTCAATTTAGTCTTTGTTAACGAATATGTTAGAGAATAACCGAATACACATTTGATTTATTCAAATCTTTATTCTGGTAGGAGATTGTATACATGTATTTGCTTGCAGTAGCCTTTTTGGGTTTGCTTGCAACTTCAGAATAAATATTTTGATGCATTCAGTATTAAACTTATTTCAAAGATATCTGATCACTTTCCGCTAAAGAATAAATAGATTGAGATCATTTATATAAATCGTTGAGTGCCCCTCGGTTAAAGGCCTTAATTTTTCATGTCCATCCGTGACGAAAAAAGCGTCTTAAAAACGTTTATATGGGACGAAAATCGTTTTTTATATACTAGATTCGTAGGATTTCATATACGATTAAATATACAAATACTTAAGATAAGTTTCAATAGATTTGTAAGATTTCATATACAATTAAATATACAATTACTTAAGATAAGATTCAATAAAAGCCATGTAACCCCCATTTTTCACTTTCACTGTACCATGAATACACAGCAATAGAATAAATAAGACGGCCAAAGTAAGGGTAAAACGAGCCCTGTTTTGTTTCTTTATTTTTTCAAGGCATCACGATTCCCGAATTATAACATGTTATAAGTTCAATGTTCTGGTCAAGCTGTGCAAATATAACTGTTACGCAGAATGCATGTGACCCTAGATTAAAGGAAGTTACTGTGTATGTTCTATAAGGTAGAAGGCAAGGGAAAAATATATGTCAGAAATATACTTACAATACGTATTATTGGGAGTTGCATTATTTATAGTTGGGCAGCTTTGATCCTGATAAATTTGACCGTAAACTTGGATATAGTGTTTTCACGATGTCAATGGATAGAAGGAAAGCATACTAGCTAACAGTTAAAACACGAGCATTGGAACATAAACAAAGAAAAGGTTTTATTTGTAACATAAGCAAAAACATACTAAAACTATCGATTCACTATCTTCAAAACATAAAATATACCATGGAAACGCATTTTTGTTTTGTAATCTTATAAATAAAAACGGCTTGATCACGCTTCACTGAATACAGAGGACGTCTACCCAGGCTGCTTCCAGGATGGTCTTCCGACGCAAAACTATATATGTAATTAAGGTTTCTATTTAATTTATTTCATGTTAAGTACATTGCTTTTGTAAAGAATAACTGTAAGTAATTAATTATGTATTTTTTATGTTAGTTAAGAGACAACGCAAACATTTATTCAACACATATGTCAAAGTTTTCTTATATATACATTTGCAAAAAGGGTTTTATTCCCGCATTTTATATTTATCATTCTGTAACTGGTTGTGTTTTTTACAAACTTAGGGGGTGACACGATGTGTAGTTGCCTATTGACAATTACGATGTCAACAAACAAGCAGCATTTTTGTTTAACCGTTTTAAACGAATCACCAATTTGTCACAAAAGTCACCAATTTGGGCAACATTGGACGCTAATTCCCCGACCATAATGTCCCCGGACAAAAAGGTCACCAAAAATGCAGCATTTGACATAAAGTCCGCGGTCATAAATTCAACAAGATTCACTTTAGTCGAAGGACAGACGGACATTGTCTTATAATTCCCTCGAATGGATAAAATCATTTTTTATAGTTCAATAATTAGTCTTAGCGAAAAACGGACACGACGGCGAATGACTAATAATGTCTCATCAATAAAACACATACAAATGTTAATCAATGTCTACTTTTTACAACAGTTTGTGAATGGATATGTTTTTAACACAAGAATTGTAATTGAAATTAAGTTATTTGATGTAGCTCAGTGATAGACGCCCATTTAAACAATAAACGAACATTCGAGCCCATTTTTTATATGCCACCAAACAACCGACAATTCTTAGAAAAGCGCACCATTTTTCGATTGAGCGTTCTAGCTAATCAGAAACTGCCTTTAATTGCGAATTGCTTGATTAACTGCTTGTGTTATGTGAATATGTGACCGGTTATTAAATGCCTGATTATTTATTGATGCATTACAAGTTGACCGCATTGTGGTCAAAGAATCTATAACGTGTTACAAGTTCTTTGTTGTGGTTAAGCCATGTATTGCAGTTCAAATATAACTGTAACACAGAATGCATGTGATCCTAAATACGATTAAAGGAAATTACTGTATATGTTCTATAAGGTAGAAGTCAAGGGAAAAATACATGTCAGAAATATAATTATATTTTACATGAACATGTTTTATTGGAAGTTGCATTATTTATAGTTTGGCAGCTTTGATCCTGATAAATTCGACCGTATAATTGGATAGAATCATTGGATATAGGGTTTACATGATTTCAATGGATAAAAGGAAAGCATATTGACAGTTAAAGCACGAGCATTAGAACATAAACAAAAACTTGTTTTATTTGTAACATAAGCAAAAACCAATACAAAGCTACCATAATATAAGAAGTGTTATTTTGTAATTTTATAAATGAAACGGCTTGGTCACACTTTACTGAATACCCAGAATACCCAGGCTACGTTCAGGATGGTCTTCCAACGCAATACGTTATATGTAATTCTGTTTTTTTTTTTCTAGTGTAAGCACTTTTTTGTAAAGAGTAACTGAAAGTAATAAGTTATGTATTTTTTTTATATATTTATTAGGAGGCAACACTAACATTTATGCAACACATTATGTGAAAGTTTTTTTTTGTAAAAGCATTGAAAAAGTGAATGATTCCCCCATTTTAAATATATCACTCTGTAGCCGGTAACGGTGGTGATTGTATCAACTGAGGGGAAAAACGATGTTTAGTATAATAGGTGCCGATAAAATGTAACGATGTCTACGAACATTTTTTTAAAATGAATATTCACTCCTTTTCATATAGCAGTAGATCAGTGAAACCGATTAAGTCCTTCGCTATTTCAACAACAGTTTAACAGTTTAAACACATCTCCAATGAAATCATAGATCAACGAAATGAATTCACGAAATCATTTGAAAGATAGCTACGATATCTTTATACAGTATCGAGAGTCATATTGTCCCAAAGCAAATATAATTTTCCACACACAATAAATGTTTTTTTTTTCTGAGGAAAATCCAAAAAAATACCCCCAAGCACAGCTTAATATGAAGTATTTTCATATTTAAAAAAAAATCAACTCAGGTAGCTGAGATATCTTCCGTGTAAACCGCATCAAAATCAGACTACGTTACGAAAATATATTTTTTTTCGAATATTCGCCATTTACGGTTTCTAACAATTAGAAGACAATTGCATGGTTCTGTTTCCAATCTATTTGAATCAAGATTTGATATGATATTAACAGTAATTCATCAATAAATGAAAAATATTTCAATCAGAATACGTGAAAATATCAACGCTAATGCAAATTGTTCTTTCAAATGGTTGTTTCATCGATGCATCAAGGTCAAAAAGGAAACAACCATTGCAAATGGTTGTTTAATCATATGTGTCTACACATTTACAAAATGTTAAACCAATGTCCGCTTTCTATAGCAGTTTATTTCATATAATCTTGCATAAACTAGAAGCATTTTTTTAAAAATGAATAACATATCATCCATTATATTTTAGGTCATGTGCACCATAGCTGCTATCACTTGTGTGTTCTTTATAAACGACATTAGACACTCTGGAACCAGGGAGACCGAATTTCAACCAGCAATGGAATCCAGCATAGTTTCGAATACCGCATTCCCGCAGCCTAAAACGGAAGCCACATTCTCTTCCACACTGCAGTTTGGTGGTTCAAATGCAACCAGTTGTGAACCCCAAAGGCATATTTATTATCTCAAAGTGCATAAAACCGGCAGCACAACACTTTGCAATATTCTACACAGATATGGCTGGAGAAAGAGATTGAGCTTTCCTCCTTTTAAAACAGTGCACCCGCCCCCGAACAAAGATTTAACCCAATATCTTTCTCGAGCGGATAAAGATATAAAGTATGATATCATGAACGCACATAGTGTTTGGAGTGACGATAACGTTTATAAACTCATGCCAAAGGATACGGTTTTCATTGCGACCTTGCGTCATCCGTTTTCGCAATTAAAATCAACATTCAATCATTATGATTTAGCGAAACATTTTAAAATGAAGAATGGCACCGTGGAGAGCTTTCTTCAAAACCCCGCAAAATACGATAAACGACACAAAGTCTATCGTCACTTACCATTTGGAAACGAATACATTGATATTTCATACACCAAAAACCGAATGGCATTTGAATTTGGTTTTGATCTGGATAAAGCTCAACGAAACCGTACCTACGTAAAACAGTATTTAGCATATTTAGATAGAACTTTTGATGACGTTCTAATAACAGAGTCTTATGATATGTCTTTGGTTATGATGCGAAGAAACTTATGTTGGAGCTTCAAGGATATCATTTACATGTCGCTTCGCAGCCATAATTATGATTATAAATCGAAAGAACCCAGTGACTATGGTGTGTTATATGAAAACCATAAAAAATGGTCCGAGCTGGATTATAGTTTATATGACTACTTTCTCGCCAAACATAACGCAGCTATAACCGAACCGATAATTAGAGAAACGGAATATTTTCAAACGATTTTAGCAAAAACACATTTATTCTGTAATTCGATCTGTAAAAGGATTTACTCTGATAAAACATTGAAGCAACTCGAGGAAATTAAGAAAGAACAAATTGAAGTGTCTGAGAGCAATTATCATCCGGACTTCAAAATCACAGGAGAAGATTGCCTTGGCTACATGATCCATGAAAGATATTTTCATCTCCATAATAGAATGTCGACTTCATCTGATATAAAACCAAAGTGGACGACGTTCTATATGAATTTGGACGCAAACGATTTGTTTAAGGAGAAAACGCTGATGATTGATTGTAACAATTAGGCCAATAGACATTTATATGAGTTCTAATTTTTAAATGTTTTTGTCAACGCAAGGTTGCAAATGTCTCAATAGACCTATAATAGTCGAAGTGTCCAACAATATCTCACCTCCATAGTCTACTTGATTGGACTTATTACCCCAGAATAAGCTGTTGTAGATCAGGGCACATTTCGTAAAACATGGTTTGCTTATTAATAAGCTACTAGAAATAAGTATTTATAACATTCTTAATAAAATTAAAGTTAAAGCGCAGAGTATGACAATGCTATGTTATTGGTTAATTTGATGAGTTGGCACAGCATACGTTGACAGTTTTTTGTGTATATAAATAATTGTATAAGGACCTGGCTACATTGAAAGCAATAGGCGACTTGCAATATTCCCACTGTGCGAGTGCGAGTGTATTTTGCTCTTTAAGTCTTAAAACGAACTTGTCCAAAACTCGAAAAGAGCTGCTTTCTCTGCAGTTAGTTTTAATGATGAGTTATGTAAACGTCGTCTAACTTTTTTACTAATCATAATTCAAACTTAACAATCAATGCTCGTAATATAAGTTCAAATAAATAGATATTTCAGCGATTGTTTATTTCTTTTATTCTTTGCAAATATAAACTGACTTTTAGATTTGTTATATAAATTCATATCATTTGCTTAAAGAGACAGAATATGATTTTTTTTGAAATAACAGTTCAAATCTTTGTCTTAATATTAAAGCCAATGAGACCCCAATTAACATGAACTTGGTACTAATGTTACCCGAATATCTTATACATTGAAAGCGTATTGTATACAAAAACACAAAGTGACCATTAGTCAATATATTAACTTATTTACAGAATCGAAGTCCATTAAACGATTTCTATAGAAAATCATAAGTTGGCAACTAAGGACAAATGACTTTATGAATAGCCTATATCTGTTACTCCATATAAACAAAACGACTTTTATTTCATGACATTTACGGTTTACATACAGTCTGCAGATATGTTCAATATCATATTGAACATCAAAGCCTAACAGTTTAATGGCCATCTTAACATGCACTTTTTATTTTGTTATTCATATCTATACAAATTGATATTCACAAATGTATCACGTTTTATCCATACCCATTCAAGTAAAAAAATGAATCATTTAACAGATGAATGACGGTTAAACGAAAAGGAAAACTAAACATACAATGAATAAATGCATTGTCTCTTTCGTTTACATTTAAGCCACGTGCCTTTTGCATTGCAATCTACTTGGTTTAAAGGGAACCAAGGATTTAAAACTATTTCTATTAAAAACATCATCACATTTGACTGGTTTTCAATTTTTACTTTACATGAAATCATCAGAATCATTGCCGTCATCCTGCAAAAAAGAAAAAAGAAAATAATAATATTATAAATGTTAATCGTAATTTTGCTGTAAATAATCCGAATTTTATATTCTGTGATATTCCAATATTTTAAGGAAAACATCAAGGTGTATATCCCCGCTTGCACAAAACCTCATCGTGGTGTCATATTGACCTAAAATTCTCTCATATGAGGTCAGCATGAAGTCATGGTGAGGTTTTGTGAGAGCTGGGATATTCGAACAATATTAAACCTAGATAGTCGAGTCTATAAATTATTCGTATACGCAATTGAGAATATTATAAAGCTCTTCGATTTGATATAAAAATGTATATGCAATACAAGGATGTGTCATTGAAAATCAAACGTTACGTAAATAAAGGGTTGTAAACACTATTATTTGCTTAAGCGAAATACAAATGTATGTAAAATCATACAAATACATTAACATGCGTTTGCTTTGTTTTAATAACATTTGTACAATCTTTATTTTATAATTTATAAATATTGTTTTGGAATTTAATTATAACTAAGTTTTCAGTATTTTCGATCTCACCTGGTTAGTTTTCATACTTTCGCTGTTAAATAGTCGGTCGTAACTTCTGCAAAACAAAAATAGAATTAAACTTTTAGATTTGCAGGTTACATTGTATTGCAATCACATATGTGTTGCAATGAAGAGACTGCATAAATGACAAATACAGTTCCTACCTGAGTAAAAGCGAAGAAAACCACTTAAAGCTTTAAAATGAATGTACAATCATTACATGTACTATCATTGATAAAACAGGCTTTTAAGCCAGTATATAATTAAATTATTTACTTGGAATATACTGTTTCGAACCCCCGCCCCAAACCCCAATACATTTGTATGATCAAATTTGCAATATTGCAAATTTGCAATACTGCCTCTTTGGCCCTCTTATCCCGATCCTCGTTTTCCTGCTTTTGTCGTTCGCGCATCTTCGCTTTTTCGTCTTTGCTCTCCTTCCGTCCCTCTAGCCCCCACTCCCCCTCCTCCCCTCAAACCACCCCCTCCGCATGTTGTACCTTTCCTCAGCCTCCTTGGCTCTCCTTTCCCGCTCCTCCTTTTCTTGCTTTTGTCGTTCGCACATCCTCGCTTTTTCGTATTCGCACTTCTTCTGTCCCTCTAACCCCATCCCCT